>CATIWR010022658.1:0-12840 GCA_949677035.1 Omphalea diandra | reverse complement strand
ATTTATAGTGGGTTGGGTATAATCGACCCTACGTCCATTCCCTAATTCTCAGCAATTGGGTATTCCATTAACTATCAATAGTGTTTTCAAGCTCACACCAAACTTTTACACTTGTGTTTTCTAAGGCTCACACAATAACCTATACACTTGTCTTTTAGAGGCTCACATAACAACCTTTACACTTGTGTTTTTCAGGCTCACATAACAACCTCTCTAAAGTGTTTTAACAGGCTAACACTACAACCTTTATAAGTGGTGTTTATACTTATAACAAATAATCAATTAAAGAAGAGAAAAGATTGAGTAGCAAAATTGTAAGAGTTTGGTTACAACGTTATTAATTCTCTTGCATTTACATCTGTTTGGTCAGGTATTTATAGCCTCTGCCCACCAAAGAGACGTTGCAATAAAACTGGTACAAGGTCTTCAAAGTGTGTTAGACAAATTTTTGTATTAAATGTTTGACAGTTTTTATTCGTGATCGCGAAATCCAAATCCCTAAAGGAAAACTCCATTTGTGTCTAACGGCTAGTCCATGTGGCAACTTCTGATTGGTTTACTAGGAAAACATAGCCATTGCCTTTCACCTACTTTCAGAAGTGGCAATCGCGAGCTTTCTTGTACAGGCCGCGACAGAAGGATGTGAATTTGTCTGCCAAAGATGGTCATCTTCTTCCTCATGATTCGCGGTTGCTACCAACAAGATGCCTTCACAAAATTTAACTTCCAACGGTCTGTTGGGACACTTGTCATGCTGTGGTTGTGGACTTGCTTCCCTCTTGAGTTACTTTGAAATTTGCGGTCATGACTAGGGCGTGACACACACTGCGAATTCGTCTGCCAATATTGGACTCCATCATTTGGATGAATCACGACCGAGAATGGCTCTGCGATTTCACCTACCTAACTTCTTGCAAGTTTTCTAATGGATCGTGGTCGCGAATCCAAGGTAGTGGTTGTGATTTAGAAGACACTTTACATACTTTGAAGATTTTGAGCTACATCCAACTTCCAACATTAGATAAAAACTAAAGGCTGCAAAACAACACTAATTTGAAATATTAGACATGATCAATCTCCTTTGTCAAGATAAAAAAGGTCTAAGACTTGGGGTTAATCACCCTAGTCCAACACAAAGGAAAAAGGTCACTTTCAAAGAGGTATTTATAGTGGACCAAGGATGTATAACCCAAGCTAGTCTGTATAAACCTATGGTCTGTACAATTAAGACATAGGACTGTATAACCCCTTGAGGGTAAGCTAGGCTGAGATAAGTCCTGTTAGCCTAACTTTTCCCTAACCTATCTGACCTAACTCCTTTTAACCCATCAAGCCTAATTACACTTAATTTACCAAAATACCCCTAGCCTTCTTTCAGGTCCAATTACACTTAATTTACCAAAATATCCCTAGCCTCCTTTCAAACCTAATTGCCAAAGTACTCTTAATGCTTCCAAAACACCTGAAAGATGCTTCAAACCTTCTTATCTAAGTCAAATTACCAAAATGCCCCTTAATGAAAACTTAACCTCCTTTGAAACCTCAAAAATATCTTCAAGGAAAATTTCTTCATCTCAAAATTGGTAAACCTAGGGAAGCAAATCCTATAGAAACTATACCTAGTCCAATTACCCTAAGTAAGAACAAACCTCCAGGATAGTTGGGAGAAATATAAAGATATTGACTTCATTCTATAAAAGAGTTGGAAAGGCTCTAATGACATAAGAATCAACCAAGGGGCATCCCTGAGCCAAGGCTATCAATCGAAAGAACTGAAACATCCAGAAAGAAAAGATCCAAGAATAATAGCGACTATAAAAAGCTAATATTAAATACAAAATACTTGGTACCTACTATAAAGCTATCAAAACCATTTAAGTTCTTGTTAGAAAGCTACTGATAACATACAAACACCTGGTACCTATTAGAGAGCTGCAAGAACTATTTCAGTGCCTGTTAGAAAGTCAATAAAACATACAAGAAAACCCAATGCCTATTAGAAAGCTACCAAAATAAGCTTTAGTACCTGCTCGAAGAGCTATTAAATACTAGTATCATTTGGTATCCTTTCTAATGTTTACATTTCTATTACATTCCTTGCTTTGATTTGTTGAGACTTATTTAAATAATTATTTCTCAAATGTTATTTTCTAAGTCCATAAAGAAGGGAGCAAACTATAAGCATCAAATATTAGACCTTTGGATTTAGAGCTCGATGATGAGAATCATTGAATATATTCCTTAAAATATAGAGGAAATTGCCAAAGAAAAGAGATAAAAGCCTTAGGAAATGTTGGAGAAGCTCAAAGCCAAGCCTAAAGTTAGAAGCCCAAAGCCAAGCCCACAACCATAGCCCAAGCTATCAACCTAGGCATATTGGTTGTACATCCCACAAAGTAGGTTCGTACAACCTAGTAATTATGGCTTATATTCCACACACAGGGTTGTACTACCCTTCCTTAAACCCTAACCCTTAGAATTGTCTATAACTAGTCCCCCCTTAAACCTTAAGGTTGTACATTCTTGATAGATAGATGTATAATCCGTTCTTAGTTGTACAGTCCATATGCAAACCCTAATTTCAGGGGATCCATCCCCTCTCTGTGATTGTATGCATCCATGATGTGACTATAACCATTTTAAGGTCTGGTGCACTTATCCATCACCTATAAATACCCCTTAATTTAAATAGGAGTTTACTCTGCTAAAATTTACTCTCAAACACCTTTTAACACAAAAACCTTAAGGCCTAACTCATCCCAACCTACTTTAAGGTAGAACTAGGCCTTTTCTGTTAATCATTGTGCATTTCCTAAGCATTTTGGAGGAGATTTAACTCGTGGTGTGCCTCTTAAGACAATTAATCATCAAAGAAGGCATCCACAAACCCCACCAACCCTTTTCTTCCTCCCCTTTCTTTTCTTTCTATTTTCAAAAAACTCAAAAAATAGGGGCTATATAGCCTTGACTGTAGGTTGTACAACCTAGTTTGATTGTAGACAGATTTACAAAGGTTTTTTTTTTCCATTCATATTTCCTTTTTTCCAAAACCTTTTTAAGATGTTTCAATGTTCCAGTTACAAAATAGGATGAGGAATAACATCCTAGAATTCCCATTCATCTCAAAATGGGACCTTAGTATGGTTTTAAAGTGGTTTTACAACCCTTTTTCATATAATGCTCCATGTTATTTCCCTTTTGGTTTTGTGATGGTTTTGATTTTGCTTTGACCAGTTAGGAAGTGAGGAACTTAAGGTTCTTATGACCTTAAGAGTCCCTTTTACGATTATTTTTATGCTTGGAATACATAGTTAATGCCTTGGCCTTGCACTTCTTCATTTCCTTTGAGTTACATACTAACCCCCATAATGGTTAGACATGCATATGGATGCCTAGCTCTTTGCCAGCTACATAAGGGGAGGATTCATCAATCCTATGATCCTTTTATGATGTTCTACCTCTAGGCCATTGAAAATCCTCCATTAGGCTTTACATTGCATGTTTATGATTCTTGCTTTTCATGATGCACATACTTATGTTTGAATGCTACATGTTGTCCATGTAGTGTGGGGATGTGATGTTATAGACTTAGATGGATGCTTATGTACCTTAACAATGAAGATTTGGAAAGATGATTGCTATGGACTTTATTTTCCTTCTTTTTAGTTTCTTTTATTTACTTTCCTCTTGCTAGCCATTAACTCTTTCTCTTTCGTAGGGTGTAGGTGTTCTTGCTTGAGTTAGACCATGAGTTTGGTCTTGATTATCATCCTGCATGATTGTGAATGATTTTTCTTAAATGGATGCATGATAATGCATGTTAAGCCCTATGCCATTATGCATGACCCCTTTCCTCCTTTAAGATGATTATGCTTGAATGGATGTATGAATATGTATGACGAACCCTATACCATGATGCTTGACCCCTTTTCCCTAAGGATTGATGGAATATTTTGATTGGTTTGATTGTGCTAGATGTATGTTTAAGGTCATTCATTAGACTAATCAATAACTAAGTTAAAACATTAAAAGTGAACTAAAGATGCCTAAAGGCTAGATCCCGATATTCAGGTAGTTTAGGGGTGCCTAACCTCTTCCCCAAATCGTACCCAATTTTCAAACCCGATCTATGATGGGGTGAAGACAAATAGAACTTCTAATTAACTTATGTTAGGTTCATATTTTACCTTTTCCAGATTCTTATCCCGATCAAAGTCGGGTGGTAACTCCATATTTCTTAAGGATAATACCGATATATTATCTTGTTTTGGTTCCTTGATGACCACCATTCAAACTAAGCGCTTTAAAATCACACAAGGCCTATAATGGACCTTTACTGGTCCATTCACATGCCATTTTTTAGGGTCATTACCAATGTAAATACCCCTGTCCTTCCCATCCTTCATTAGTCGATAAAAGGATAGAGTCGAAAGCAAGATTCCACCCATTCGAGCAAAATTAACAAATGAGGCACTCATATAAAGAACCATGTTCGCTTATATGTGCTAGTCATAAAGGCATCCGGGATCTCGATGGACACTATGCTAGAGCTCTTTGAATTTTCATTAGAAGGGTCCATAAAGACATGGTATTTCAACCAACCAAAGATTGTCAAAAAAAAGCTGAAATAAATTGACGAAAGCTTTTGAGAGGCATTAGGCTTATAATTCGGATATAGAAGTCACATTTTAAGACTTGGAGTCTTTGAAGTAAAGAACTACTGAAAGCTCCAATGAATACATCAGAAGATGGAAAAGATGGCTTCAGAGGTAACCATAAGGCCTACAGAGAGCGGGCAAATTATGATGATTATAAAATGGGCTTTGCTTAGTATTAGCACCAGAATTAGAAAAATCTTGGTCAGAAACTTTAAAGACCTTTGAAAAGCAAACATATAGGATGAAGAGTTAGAGTTTGAGTCAAGAAGATAGTATAAAGGAAGAATAAATGCCCCGTCTTAGCTTCAAGTCAAAGGAAATAAAATGATAAATGTCAATAAAGTAAGAATGTTAAAACAGTTCATGAATTTGGGGATGTTTCTATCCAAGGCATTCGAGAGGTTGAGTAGAATGAAGTATTATCGGTCCTAGCATCAGGACCACCTCTTAATCCACTGCCTAAGGGTTTTGATGCAACACTTATTGCACTTTTCATCAACGAGTAGATCATAACACTAATGATTGCTATAGACTGAGCCATGAGACTTAAGATCTCATTAACAATAAGATAATTATTTCACTAAATTCCATAAGGCCTAGCATTCAATAGAACCCTCTCCCTAACTATTGTAATGTTCATCCCTTAAATAGAAGACATTTATGATAAATTTTGAAATTCTTAAAGAAGTTATTATTGTTAGTATCAAGGAGCTCTCAAAGGAGGTTGTGGTTGTTTACACTATTAATCCTTAGAAAAGCTCAAATGAAGAGACAAAAGAGGTATGAAGGGACAAAGCGATTTAGCTATTGGAGGAGAGTGATGAAGAGAAAGAAATTGGATGAGTGAGCCATGTAACTTGAAGTGGGAAGTACTACCTTAATAGGGAGGCCCCCAAGGAATCAAAGGTTAAAAAGAAGATGGATGAACTCGATTGATAAGAACATGGATAAACTCATTGGGAAAGAGAAAAAGGTTGACAATCTTATTATAAAATAATCAAAGAAGGTGCCAACCTAGATTAGTGTATAGGAGTTGCTCATTATCTCTCAGGAATATAAGAGGACTACAGTTGAGGCTCTATCAAGCCTGATAATTTTTAGTGAAGCCACTCTAAAGGATGCCATAGCATTAATGAATCATAGGGGTAAAATCACTTTCTTAGATGAGGATTTGCCACCAAAAGGAAGGGATCACAATTTGGCCCTCTTCATTCGAGCCAAGTTAAAAGGAAGGCATATGCCCTATATGATGGTTGGTGATGGGTCCAAGATTAACATCTGCCCATCAAAATTATTACATAAGTTTGGATTATCCACTTCTGACAATGCCATTTTAGCTTATGATAATAGTACAAGGATAGCTTTGAGAGTGTTCAAGACCCTGGTAAAAATGTCTCCGCTAACTAAAGAGGTAAGAAGGCAGGTTTTAGGGCTATTATAAGATCTTATTAAAAATAAAAGTAGATTTGTGTTTAACCTCCGGGAATAGATAGAGGAATTTTTAAGAGGAAAACAAAATCTAATTGTCTTTTTAATAAGATCTTATAATATAGTAGGGACTCCCATTTTCTTCTTTCTCCTTCCAGCCAGAGAATTTCTTCATGGAGATCAAAGTCTCATTAGACTCCATAGCCCTTCGCACTAAGTTCTTTCTAGCGCAAGCAAAAAGCGATATACATACCGCCTTTTACTCTTGAAAGCCTAGCAAAGGAAGAAGCTTGACTCTAGAAGGTTTGAAGCATTCGTCTCACTAAGAGTGAACGATCTAAATCATAGAAAGAGCATATGTAGTGAGTGGTGAAGTTCATGTCGGACTATTATAATAGAATAGAAGAACTTCACTCTCTTCTTCATTTAATAATAGAATTCTTCTCCTGCTATCTTCGAAACTGCAACTTAAGCACCTGATCTTGCAGCCAATCTAGCAGTTTCGGATATTCCATTAGTGTAAGAGTAAACCAAAGATTCTTTTAAGGTCAATAACTCTTTCTTTGAGGAATGAAGATAATGGTGGAATTTATAGTCTTAGATATTTCAATCACCTTCTCGCTTTTGTTAGGAAGACCATGGTATCACCCAGTGTGTAAAGGAGAAAAAGGTTGACAATCTTATTGTAAAATAATCGAAGAAGGTGCCAACCTAGATTAGTGTACAAGAGTTGCTCGTTATCTCTCAGGAATATAAGAGGACTACGGTTGAGGTTCTATCAAGCCTGATAATTTTTAGTGAAGCCACTCTAAAGGATGTCATTGCATTAATGAATCATAGGGGTAAAATCACTTTCTTGGATGAGGATTTGCCACCAAAAGGAAGGGATCACAATTTGGCCCTATTCATTCGAGCCAAGTTAAAAGGAAGGCATATGCCTTATGTGATGGTTAGTGATGGGTCCAAGATTAACATCTTCCCATCAAAATTACTGCATAAGTTTAGATTATCCACTTATGACAATGTCATTTTAGCTTATGATAATAGTACAAGGATAGCTTCGAGAGTGTTCAAGACCCTGGTAAAAATGGGCATAATGGAGATAATGGTGGAATTTACAGTCTTAGATATTTCAATCACCTTCTCGCTTTTGTTAGGAAGACCATGGTATCACCCAGTGTGTGGTATGCTTTCCATTATTCATTAGAAAGTAAGATTCCTTACAAAGGAGAGATTGTGACTATCTATGCAGAGGTTGGCGAAATTGTGTCAGTTTTTAAGTGTGGTTGTTTCGTATCTTTGAAGGTTTCAGGTTACTGGAGTCATTGACAAGTGGGTTGATCCTAAAATGATAGGGATTATGAAGAACATGAACTTTTTGCCCAGTTAGGGGTTAGGGAATAATTCTACTGGTATACTAGAGTTTTCAAAGATTGCAATGCAAATTATAAGGAAAGGACTAGGCTATTGTAGTGAAGGGTCAAAAGTGGAAGTAAGAGACTTATGTGAACCACTATCAAATTTCTTTGTGAAACAAGGAGAAGTCGCCCAAGAAGTTGAGCAAGGGACTATTGAGAATGAAAAGTCATTAGGTGGTGATATAGATGAACTTGGGAAGGCCTTTTTTCCATATGGGCCAGATGGATGTTAGTGACCTAGGATATCAAAATTATCGAAATTCATGATAAGAGGATGACGACAAGAAGACGAGAAAGAAGAAAGGCAAACGGAATACAAGGATGGA
The DNA here is from genome assembly GCA_949677035.1 of Omphalea diandra. Classification (NCBI taxonomy): domain Eukaryota; kingdom Viridiplantae; phylum Streptophyta; class Magnoliopsida; order Malpighiales; family Euphorbiaceae; genus Omphalea; species Omphalea diandra. The sequence continues at coordinate 5,010 of CATIWR010022658.1, read as the reverse complement.
GGATGACCAAGAATCAACCCAATTTGTAGTTCTATATGGTCATCAAGCTCTATGGCCATCAAAGGATAGGAAAAGGATCATCAATGAATAGAGGGCACAATATATACTAGATCAACATTTCTAAGCCACTGAAAAAGATCATGCAAAGAAGGGGTCTAACTTAATAAAGTAAAATGTACCTTTCATAGACCCAAAATGGGAGTATACCAGGTTATACAAGTTCACCAATATTATTTACATAGGGATAAAATTAGAGAATATAGAGAGCATGACTGTGAAAAGAAACTAGGTGGCAAGGAAATGCAAGGCCATGTGATAGAGACTGAGCCCACCATGACAGATGGTACAACATTTTAGGCATATTTTCTAAAAATTAAGCTAGTGGATGATAAGATGAAATAGAGTTTTGAAGGAGTTGTCAATGTCATAGTTAGTATAGAAAATGGGAAAAAGAAAGATTCCATATAGAATATCGATCTTGAGGTTTTGATTGATAAGGTAAAGGGTAAAGAAGAAGGAAATGCTCATGCAGATGAAACTCCTATTAACCCATCAAATGAAGTTGATTTTCTTAAGACTAATGATGTTATTATTTCCAGTCTCTTTAAAGATGATGATGTTTTCCTTTTTAAGTTTAAGGCAATGAATAGAAAATTTGCTTAATTGTGTGATATGTTTTTTTATGGTAGTGTGCATAGCATGCATCATTTCATGAGCATACTTAACGTTAATTTTATGCATACCACATTACATTTAATCTTTGCACATAAGAAAATCTAAAAATCTTGCTTATGCTAGTGATGTTACACTAGAGGAGCAAATAAAGTTTGAATAGTTACTCAGAAAGTATCAGAGGGTTTTTTACTTGGACATATGAAGATATGACTGGGGTTGATAGGTGAATTACAAAACATAGAATCCCAACCTATCTGCACATGAAACTGGTAAAATAGAAGATTCAGAGGATGACCTAAGTGGGCTCAGTTGGTCAAGGAAGAAGTAGTAAAGCAATTGAACGTCAAGTTCTTAAAGATAAGAGACTACACCGAATGGCTAGCCAAGACAATGTTGGTTTCAAAGAAGGATGGGAGAGTGAGGATGTGTGTTGACTATAAGGATCTAAACAAAAGCATGCCCAAAGGATAACTTTCCTTTGCCACACATTAATGTGCTAATTGATAGTGTGGCAACCTGTGTTATGTGTTCTTTTATGGATGGGTTCTCTAGGTATAATTAGATTCTATTGGTTATCACAGATAAGGTAAAAACAACTTTTATAGCATAATGAGGGATATTGCCATGAGGTAATGCCATTTGAGTTAAAGAATGCAGGAGTAATGTACCAATGAATGACAACTACCCTATTGCATGACTTAATCTATAAAGAGGTAAAGGTTTATGTAGATGACATGATGTTGAACTCAAAACAAAGGAAGGGCACTTTGAAGCTTTGGAGAAGTTTTTAAAGAGAGTCGATGAGTATAACTTGTGGTTGAATACGAAGAAATATGTGTTTAAGGCTACCATCGATAAGCTATTAGGACATGTGGTCAATGAAAAGGGTATTAAAATGAATCCAAATAAGGTGAAGGCAATTCAAGATATGCCCAAACTTAAGACAAAAATGGAGATCTGAGGTTTTTTGGGTCATTTACAGTACATTAACCAGTTAATAGCAAGACTCACTCTCATTTGTGAGCCAATCTTTAAGCTATTAAAGAATGATCAACTGGTGAAGTTGAATGAATAGTTCAAAAAGGTTTCGAGAGAATAAAAGAGTATTTGACTAACCCACTAGTATTGAAGCCATCAAAGCTTAAAAAACCACTAACCTTGTATTTAACAATAGAAAAAAGCTATGTTGGTGCGATCTTAGTTCAAGAAGATGAAATAACAAACATGTAGCGTGCTATCTTAGCAAAAAGTTGTTGTCTTATGAAGTGAAGTATAATCAGGTGAAGAAGACCTATCTGGCATTAGTTTAGGTGACGAAGAAGTTGAGATACTATTTTCAGTCATATTTTGTGGAAGTGGTTTCAAAGCTTAATTCAGTTCAGTACTTACATAAGGCCTCTTCCTTGATTGGGAAAATAGCGAAGTAGTTGATTTTGTTAACAAAATTTAACATCAGATATTTGATTAAGAAGGTCATTTTAACATGAGCAGTCTCAGAGTACTTGACATAACAACCTCTCGAAGCTTGAGAATATGAACTTCCTTAGTTCCCAGACAAAAGGTTAAAAGGAATCGAACCTTATGGATGAAGAGTGTACTTTAACGGAGCTATGATTAAGAAAGGAGTAGGAGTAGCAGTGATTTTAATTTTGCCAAAAAGGGAACTATTCCTTATAGCTAAGAAGCTAGACTACAAGGTGACCAATAACATGGTTGAGTATGAAGCATGTTCACTCAGACTCGAACTCTTGAAGAAAATAAAGGTAAAAATAACAGAGGTGTTTGAAGACTCACTACTAGTCATTTTGCAGGCAACGGTCGAATGGAAACTGAAAGAAGAGTGTTTTATCCCATATTTAGAGTATGTAAAAAGGTTAGTGTAGAATTTTCAAAGGGTCACATTTCATCATCTGCTGAGGGAACAAAATGCAATGGTTGACACCTTAGCCACTTTAATCTTTATTTGGGATGGGCCAGAGGCGATGCCCATGAAACTGTTGATCACACTTTGGGTTGGAACATCATGTCATATGGATAAAGGAGTGATGCAAGTGTCAATGGAGAAGCATCCCTAGTATTTTGATATGCAATGGTACTTGGAAAGCAATGAATACTCCAAAGAAGATGAAAAGAAGGATAAGAATGTGATTCAAAGGTTGTCTTCATTTGTAGTGTTTGGAAGAGGAAAAGGACAATAAGGTCATGAAAGAGGTGCATGCATGAGTTTACAGACCCTATATGAATAGGAAAGTGTTAGTAAAGAAAATTATGAGATCAGGATATTACTATACTACGATAGAACATGAATGTATTTAAAAGGTTCAAAGTTGTCACAAATATCAAGTCCATGGTAACCTCAGTCATTTGCCACCGACTGAGTTACATATTCTAACCTCACCGTGGCCATTTATAGTATTGAGCATTGACGTAATAGGAGAAGTCAAACTAACTTCTACAAGGGGCATAAGTATATTGCAGTAGTAGTGGACTACTTTTCAAAATGGGTAGAGGTTAAAGCCTTTAGTAAGCTAGAGGCAAAACAAATGGCATGGTTCATTGAGAAAAATCTCATCTACTACTACGATATGTTGCACTATGTTGTCATAGATAATAGTGTCTATTTCCAAGCAGAGGTTAAGGTCATATTGGAAAAATACAAAGTACTCCAGCATAAGTAGTCACCTTACAGGCCACGGGCTAACAAAGCAGTGGAAGTGGTGAATAAAAATGTAAAAAATATCCTTACCAAGATGGTTGAAACTTATAAGGACTAGTTTAAGAAGCTACCATTCATCTTGTAGGGTTATCGAACTTTGACAATAACATTAATTGGGATGATGCCATACTCCTTTGTATATGGGATAGAGGCGATACTATCAATCAAGTTAGAAGTGAAGTCTTTACAAGTATTGGTTGAATTGAAGATTCCTAAGTACCAATGGACGAGAAGTAGATTTGAACAATTAGCTCTGCTAGACAAGAAAAGATTAAAGGCCATGTATCACATCAAGTTGTATCAAGCTAGGATGGCCCACAAGTTTAACAAGAAAATCAAGCCAAACATAATAAAGGTTGGTGACTTGGTGTTAAAGGTAGTCCAACCACAGACTCAAGACCCTCAAAGAAAGTTTAAATCAAACTAGAGAGGCACTTTATATGGTCAAACATATCTACTTAGGTGGCACAATTAAATTAACAGATATGGATGGGAATGAATTCATCAAACTAGTGAATCTTGACAAACTAAAGAGGTACTTTGTGTGAGGTGTGAGAAAAGTGAAATTAACCTGCTAAGTTGAAAACTCGAAAGGGCGACTTAGGCAAAAATTAAGGCATAAATAAGAGAAAAAAATAAAAAGGAAGAAAAAAAGAAGAAGAAAGGCTCACCAAGTTAAAAACCCGAAAGGGCAACTTAGGTAAAAATTAGAGCATAACAAAATCTATGTAATAAAAATAAGAGTCAAGAGAGTGTGATTGACCACTGGGGGACCATTGATAGGACAACTAGGTGACAACATAGAAGACAAGGATGAATGGGCAAGGGTTAGTAAACAAAGGCATTGAGCAAGACAATTAGATGATCTAATATGTCAACATTAAAAGTAAAATTCATGCATTTAATTAATGTATAATATGCAAAATGTAAATGATTCATAATATCAAATGGAAATGCATTTGCATAATTAAAGTAAATTTAGCCATATATGTCTTTGGACTAGAATTAAATATAAGATAGATTTTTTCATGAAAGATCATTATCTACTATATGCTAATATGATGCATATAGATCTAAATGTCACGTAACCATGCCATGTAGTCTACATCATCGTCAAGTTGTGAATCTCGACTGGTGTAAAAGTCATAGAGGTAATGATTGAACCATGTAGCTTTAACCCTATTGTAAAGTCATAGATGGAATGATTGGACCATGTAGCTTCAACCCTGTTGTCCCTAGGCACCAAGAAAGGGGGTTGAATTAGTGAATAAAAATTTCAAAAAAACAAGGGTAAAAGGGAAAAGAAAGAGTATAAGGGAGACAACCAATTTATAGTGGTTCAGGTATAATTGACCCTACGTCCACTCCCCAATTAATCAATTACGTATTTCACTATCTCAATGGTGTTTTCAAGCTCACACCCAACTTATACAACTTGTGTTTTGATGGCTAACACAAAACCCTACAATAATGCATTTTTAGGCTAACACAAAACCTCACTCAAGTGTTTCACTAGGCTCACACTTAAACCTTTCTTGAAGTGTTTTTACAGGCTAACACAAAACCTTACAACTTGGTGTTTAATGCTCACACCTAACAATTACAATTTCATAAAGAAA
>CATIWR010022643.1:0-21847 GCA_949677035.1 Omphalea diandra | reverse complement strand
ACTATATCTCAAAATATATTTATAAATATATATTTTTTTATATAAAAATAATGTTTAAATATATATATATATATATATATATATATATATATATATATATATATATATATATATATATATATATATATATATATATATTATTGGTTATAAAAAGTGTAAATATTTAATTAGATCATATATATATATATATTATTGGTTATAAAAAGTGTAAATATTTAATTAGATCATATTCCATAAAAGTTATGTTGACCAAAAGTAAATATAGGAAAAATCTATGTTTTGCCCCCTGCACTATCGTCATTTTTTACATTTACCCTCTTCACTCTTATTTTTGCACGTTTTATCCTTGCATATTTATTTATAGACACATTGTCCCCTAATTTAATGGTCGTATTAACGGAAGTTCATTTCTTCAATTTAGTTGACACATCCAATGGACATTACGTGTATAAAGTAAATAACACACATAAGGTTATGGACCGCCACGTTATGAACATTCAAGTCTTTGTTTGAAAAAATTTTCCCACCTTGTCTCATCAACCAAAAAGGATTAAGGACTAAAGTATGTTTTAAGAAATTCACATTTGATTTTCACCATTACCTTGGAGAAACCTTTTGATGTAGTAGACCAATAAAATTACATTTCTATATTTAAACATAAAAATAAAGACGGAAAAAGGATTATGTAATAGTACAAGCAATCAAAACCTGGGTTCAATCATCATCATTTGCATCATCTCTAGATGCAATTTTTGTTGTAGATAATGGCGATGAAGACCACAACGATGATGAAGTTGAGTTTTCACAAAATCCAAAGCTATTGGCTTCCTTTTTTTCCACTACAAAATGACCCAATGAATCTAGTCTTTACCAAATTCTATTTGCACAAAAACTCCTCACTAAAAATCCTCTTAACGTCCCGATGAAACTCATGCACAAGCACATGTCATTTGGTCACCTCCTCTCTTGCTCCTCGCCATCACATACACTGTACATGTCGACGACATTCTCCTGGCGCTGTCATCGACCATCGACCAGAATCATATCCCAAGCAATTTTCATACATGTGATTTGACATGTCATTTATGCAAGCTTGCAATTTAAGAATAGTAAGTTCTACACAAGTTTACACTCGTCTGTAACTTGTGTTTTTGCTGTGGAGAGAATCATTTAGTTTCCTAATTGCGCCAGAATTGATTTGGATTTAGAGATTTTTACTACTAAAACTTACCAAACTAACCTTATTTTTCAAAAAACATTTACATTGACATATAAAATTACCAAAATGGCCTTAATTCTCTAACTAACTAATCCTAGTCAGCTTGCTTCTGTTAAGAAATACTTCCATGTAAACCGCGTGTGTGGTTCACGCTCCTAACGCCTGTTAAATTAGGAGTCAATGTGTTTACAAATAAAAATGCATGGATAAAATGTGGAAAAATAAGAGTGAAAGAGATAAATGTCAAAAATGGTGATAGTGGCAAAATATGGAGCTTTCATTAAATATATTTAGAACTTAACCCATCATATAAGATCGGGTATCTGACAGGTCGAATAAAATGCCCATCCTCACTCATTCCCTCGCATTTCTAATGGGAGCTTCATTCTCTGCACAGTAAAAGCTCAGGTGAAGACAGGACGCGGAGTATAACATTAATTTGAATAATTTTCCATTAACACCACCTCAACACTTGACAATCTTCTGCTCCAGTAACCAGCTACAGTGAAAAAAATTGGACTTCCACGTAACCAATTACACAACTTGCAAATAACTAACATTGATGATTATTTAACTCCATGATGAAGTTTGTCTACATCTTAGCACATATTTGAAAATCGCCTGACCACATATTAGGGGGAAAATTTTAACGCCAATAACCATACCTTAATATCAATTATGTATGGTAATGCAACTGAACTCAAATATTTAATGGACATCAGGCTTCAGTAACAGAATCAATGAATGGATATTACCTGAAGTTGCAAGCATTGAAAGTTATATTTTGAATGATACAATAAAACTATGATTCTCTAGGTCACTACCGTGCCATTATTTCAGAGTTAAAAGGGAATACTGCACAAATACCAGAGTCATGGTCTCTGGATTATAAAGCAGTACATATAATACAGAATCACTTCCGGCGCAACCTTGCCAAATGCTGTTGATCTTTTGCTGCAGCTGCCTTGTCAGCAGCCTCACGCTTGAGTGTCCTCTTTGCACGACGGCCTGTTCTATCTTCTGCAATCTCTTTCTTCTCAGGTTCATGTGATGAACCAGCACCCCCATCTTGAATATTTGGTTGATAGACTGGCCTTGCTTCTTGATGCCCTGACCTAATATACCCATTGTCTCCCCACCTCCGATTACCAATACGAAGGTTTGAGTGGCGGAAATAAACATCAATCAGATCATCCTCATCGTCCTTGTCATTCTCATATTCATAAGGACAATAATCGTCTAAGTCATCAAATGCATCTTCATGATCCTCTACGATCAAAGGTTTAAACCATGCAGCTTTAAGAAGAAGGCACACACTTTCCTCAAACATGTAATCCCGGATGCTGTTAAAGAAACAAGCATCTTATCAACTTTTTTTCCTCCTAAAAGTAACATAGGACAGTGACAGGGTGTCAAATAAACTTGTTCTCAGTAAAGCTTGTACACAAGTTTTACATACTCATAAAATCATTTCACCAAATATTCACATGTAAATGAGCCAAGTAAAATAAATTTTCAACTCCAGCAATGGTTAGATTGCTACCTGCCATCAAGTTCACCATGAACATTAAGAGACTCAAATGGGTGCTTGCACTGAGGGCAGGTTGGTTTCTGACTGTATGTGGCCCATCGGAGGATGCACATCACACTGCAATTAACAAAAAACAGAGAAGATCGATGAGCATTGCAGCACACATTTAAGTTGAAATACACACAAAATTAAGAGATTTATCAACATTTATTTAAAAGATATTGATTTTTGTTAATCACATGAAGTTTACTATGTACCATACTATATAGTTGGCCAGCCAAGGCTTTTAGGATACAGTAAGTTGGAAAATATCTGACAAATTACAGCTGAGCCACATAACCTCTATCTTATACACTTTAACCCCTACAAACAAACTTGACAAGAAAAAAATTTCTCAAAAAGCTAATTTGATTGACTTATAGCCATATCATTGTATGCTGCATCGATCAATAATACCATGAAGTCCATGAAACAGCATACAACTAAACTGCATCAAAAAGGATGCCCTCATAGATTTGCAACATCAAGAAGTTTGTGAGATAAAGATAAGCACAACTATATAGAATTTAGTTGCAAAATATAATGATTCAGAAAGTCCAAATCAGAGTAATGATTTATTAGCAGAATTGTGCCATGCAACGAATGATGCATGATAAACTGCAAATCTCAGATTTCAGGGTCATTCTATAATCAATATAGGTATATTGCAGTTCCAATTTTTCTATAAGAGAAATTAATCACTTAGGGCTAAAGCCCAATTTTTCTTTAGAATCAGCCTTCCAAAATTGTGGATTGGTGCTAGTTGGATTACCTTTGAAGGAATCCTCAAGGTTTTGGTTGAGCAGGTTGTGCAGTTATAAAGTAACAATAAATAATAATAAAAATAGAGAAAAACAACTGAATTAAAAGAGAAATAAGGTCATAGAGTCTTCCCTAGGCCATTTACAAGGTTCAAGTGAAAGAGGAAATTCAATAGTCTCACCACTCAGAAATTTGCATCCTTGCAAGAAACTCCATTCCAAATAATGTTCAGACTTGTAAGAAACTCCATTAAAAATGATGTTTTCATATCACTTCATGCAGGCTACATTTTTAAATAATTATGAACCTATATTCTAATCTACTAAGGAAATTTTCAACCAAATGAGGAAAAACTTTCAAATTCCTTAAGATGGCATACCAATGATTGAAATAAAACTGAACAATAACAGGATTGACTAGAAATATAACCAAAACACCAATTTACTATTGAGAAGATACCCAAATCTAATCAATACAAGTGATATCATTGCATTCACATTTTCCTTTTTGTTTTCCTCTCTTTTCAGGTCAAACATAAATCACTAAACCCAAATGATAAAACTACACCATAATCAAAAGAACTTCTTTCACATGCAAACCCATCCATGACAATCATGTTGGCTTTGTCAATAATGAGAGTTTGCCTCCAAACAGAATCATCCATAAGCAAAATTGCACTACACACAAACTCAAACAAGTAATGTTTTTGCCAAATTAGAACCTTTGTTCCCTACCTCCACAAGCCCCCCAAATCCCACCCCTACATTCACTTTTATTTCTATAATTTTTGAACTCCTAACTATTTTTAACATTAGGGAACGCAAGAAATAACTCTGCATCTAAAACTAGTGCACTAGAAAAAAAATAATACTACTTTGCAACAGTAAGTAAATGACAGCAACAAATTGAAATCAACTTGTCCAATTACGAAGACCTCTGAAAAGCCAAACGACACACATTTTATCAAGTACAAATTCAATCCTATAACACTTATAAGGGCTTGCACTTTTTGTTCATGTGATTCGTTCCTAAATTTTAATTTATTGTGCAACTTCAACTTTTCCTCAGTATTTTTTTATTCAAGTTAATCCAAAACACTGGCACTTATACTCTTTCTAAAAGGTTATGCTCCCAGGTCCCCTCGAATGCCTTCAGAGAAAACGTATGTCAAACATTATGTGTAAGAGACCCTTCTAGAATACAACACGCTTTTCTCATATTTGATATGACCTAATCCAGAAGAAAATGGTACTTGTACTCCACTTCTTAAAAGCTCAAACTCCAAAGGACCATAGAAAGCATTCAAAGTAGAAGTATGTCAAACATTATGAACATGTCAGAGGCAGGCACTCCCTTCAAAAGTAAAACACATTTTACTTATGCAAAATTGATGTCTTAGATAAATTTAATGAGACTGACAGTGCCAGACAACGTGCTTCTAGTCCATAATCTGTCTAATCACTGACCATTATATTTTTTTTAACTTCAAAAAACCAAATTAAATTTGCACAACTCTGTGTGTGTGTGTGCATATCTGTGTGTGTGTGTGTGTGTGTGTATAAAGAAAAACTCTGAATCAAAGGATCAATACAAGAGAAGCAAACATACATATTCCTCGATGGTCTTGGTTATAATGATCAAATCACAAAAATAGACTTGAATTTAACTGAAGTCATAAAAGCTCCAATCTGTAATTCTTCTCCAATCATGTGAATGAAGAAAAGTACTTCATTACTTCTATCACAGGGATATAAAAAATAGAATGCATACAAATATGAACATGTGATTTGTGAACCAACAAGTCGAATTCATAAAACCAGAAATTATAATTCACAATTTGGTGCTGCATCTGCCCCTGCAGGATAACATACTTTTTCCAGGAGCAACACAACCCCATAGATTTGATTGTCTGACTTAAAAAAAACTAATAAACAAAGCTATTCAAAGGTTATCTACTACCTGTGGATATGTGTGATTAGCTTCAAAGTGAAGGCCCCAAACAAAGGTATTCAAAGGTGGGCAACTAGCCTAGTTCAGAGTCAATATAAATGTGATATTGCTTTTACTTTATCAGTTGCCAGAGATAAGGCATGTTATGACCAACAAGTTGGCACTCATGAGAGAGAGCATAGATAAGAAGAGAACTGTGCAAACCAATAGCTCAAAGTGCATATTAGTTAGACATGTTAAATTCAGTTGCTAACTTTCCTTGTAAGCTATGAAACCAATCACAGTAATTATTGGAGGTCCCAAACAACCACACAGGTGACAAGCAGCACGAAAAAAATTAATCATACAACAATGATAATATTTTTTTCCTAACATAAGCCACATACATGGCAAATAGTTGAATTATTTGTGACGTTAAGATCACTGCATATAACAAGTTTCGTAGCATGTAGCAAAAAGAGTCATATTCACAAAACAATTCCACGCAACTATAAATTTTTCACTATTAACAGAAAATAGGTTTAAAATAAACATACCCCATTTACTAAATTCCAGCAACCTGCTCAGAACTAATATAAGCCATGGTCTCAAAAGGCAACAAGAAAGCAATGAAGTTTTAAATTGACTTCTCACGAGAGAGGCACAACGCAAGCCTCATAGCATAGATGCAAGTCATAATTTCTCAAAAACAAAAGAACTAAAAAAAAGTAACAAATTAGCTAACATGTCAAAAGAAGAAAATAAGGGGACAAACAGCATGTGCATAAAAGTAAAGGATGAAAACCAACGTTAGAATCGTAACTTTCCATCAACTAAACAAATTTGTCAAGAAATATATGCTGTCAAAATTAGGCCTAATCATTATTAAATAAAAAGAAAAGGCCAAAAATAAAGGTGATGAAGATCAAAACTTGAATCATAAGTCAAAGGGAAAAGGAACCACTGAAGTTTAAACTCTTACTCCCATCAAACAACAATTTTCAAGGAAATCATAAACTTGAAGATTGAAATCATTAACACTTTATAAACAAACATTAAAAGAGACAAAAATGAACAAAAGCTTACAAAAAAGAGGAATACATTATGACATCTATACTTGTAAAGTAACCACACAATAGACAATAAATATGCACAAGAACCACCTCAAATCTAGCAAACTTAGGCCAAAGAAATCCAACTCCTAAGCTCCTACATGACCTGGACTAATACATTAACCTCTGGACCAATACATGACCTTCAAAGTTTGTTCTCATAAATAAATACCCATAGCTCTATCAATGATCCATCAGTAACCCTAACATTATTTGTCAAAAACACCAGTTGAACCACAATAAGGAAAATCATGAAGAACTCTCCTTGATTCCCTCCACTTGATTGAAAAGTTTAGAACTTGGAACCCATGATCTACAGTGTATTTGTTTACCACCTAAGCAAAGGCTCAAATGCAACATAAAAATTTTGGAAACTCAGCTTGTTACGCTTGAAACCACTAAATGTAAAGAAAATGAATATTCCTAAGTTTTAAAAGACAGACACCTACAAGATTAAACAGAAAAATGAGATGATGTACTAACCAGTAGGCATGCTGACAACCTTTTACAAGAGCGGTTTCCTGAAGCACAATCTTATCCAAGCATATGGCGCAAACTCCAACATGATTCTCGCAACATTTTCCATTAATCCCCTCCGCAATCTGCACTTCCACCTGAAAATGAATTCAACCGTAAATCACAAGCTCCATTCATTTCTTAAAGGGAATAAAGAAATACCAAATTTTTTTTTAAAAAAAAAAAAAAAAGAAAATAAAGAAAGAACGCTTCAGTTATGAAGTCTCATTCTCCCTTAAATCAACCGACATTAAATTACTCAAATACCATTTTCAAGGTAATTGTACAACTAAGTTAAAGCATCTAAATCTATTCACTATTACATGGAATTAAATTAAAACAGGAACCAAAAACAAGAATCGCCTATTGCATATCATATAATATCATGTAAAATTTTCTTTTTTTCTTTCCTCAGCAACCAAACACATGATAACGTCAAAAATGAAAGGAGGAAAAAAAAAATCATATTGCTCGCTTTCCATCCATCCATTGATCAATTGGATCTGCTTCAAAAGTTTCAAATCCCGTATACCAATTCCATCCCCCAACCTTAAAGAAATGGAGGAAAAGAAAACCAAAACGAAGGAAGAAAAAAAGCACCTGATCTTGCACGGACAGATTGGTAAGAGTAATGGGTAGTTGGTCAGCGTCGACGTTGATGAGTGAAGACATGATTATATGTTGTATCAATTAACAGGAAGAAGAAAATTAAGGGTTTGTTGTTGCTGTTTTTGCTAATCAAATTCTAATATACAAAGCTTAAAAAGGTATAAAAGAGAGAAAAAGAGAGAGACAGAGAGAAGCCGGATAATAATTCTAATTCTATAGAGATTCCAGAAAGAGAGGAAGAGAGGGAATGTTGGAAAATTGGCCCCTAACTACAGGGATTGGCTGTGGATAATAAAAGCGGTAATTAAATTAATTAATTTTAAAAAAATTTCCATTGGAATGCGGACCCACTGGGAATATTCGGCCCAGCGTCCTGCGCAATAAAATTTGAAATGAAAAGAAAAATGGCAGACAGTCAAAGACGTTCTTCAATTTATAAGAAAATGACAAGGAAGACAAAATGACTTTTTTTATTAAAATTGCTCTTAATTTCATACTATTTTATTAAAAATATCTTTAATTATATATTATTTTATTATAAAAATTTAAAATAATAATGGAAAAGGGCACTTAATTAAGAGTCACTAGTGAGGGTAGAAATTATCTTTATTTAATTATCTTATCTTTTTAATGGGTAGAATTTTTTTCATGCCACTACTTCCACAAAAATTTCTCTTCCCACCATAATTCTCTACAAAACAAATATTTTTCTATTATTTTTAAATTATTTTTTTAAAATATAATTTATTAAATTACAAAATAAAAATTTTTATTATAAAAAATAAAAATATATATTTATACTTATATATATATATATATATATATATATATATATATATATATATATATATAAACTTATAAAACAATATTTAATTTTGTTAGGTCTCATGATAATCTATTTCATGGGTTCTTATGGCAATCCACAAGTCAGAGGTGTAATCTCATTTTTGTCCTATGGAGGAGAAAGAGTATCTTAGAAAGGATTTTAAGATCACTTACGAATAAATTAAAAAAAATAGTAGCATTTCTGAGAAAAGGCTATTATGTTATTCAAAATGCTTATATTTTCTTTTTTGTCATTATAAATTCATGTAATTTCAAAAACAAGTTATCATAAATAACTTCAATAATATTAATAAAAAAATTAATAAAATTCTCTCCATTTGGAGAGTAGGATAAGGGATGGGAGATAGCTCAAGTTCCGTCCACTTGTCATTTCTAATCCAGTGTCATTTTCAGCTAATATTTTGAATTTTATAATAAAATAATACAATATTAGGGGTAATCTTGACAAAAGAGTATAAGATTTGAGTAATTTAGATGAAAAAATTCATTTTATTCTCATTTATCACTCTATTATAAATTAAGGGAGTTATTTGGTCCTTTAGCCTTAAAAAAAATGCAATGAAGTTTAAAAAATATATTTTTAAAAAAATATTTGATTGACGGGAGAATCGAATTGATTTTTTATTTATTATTTTATAATATTAAAATTAATAATTAAATATTATTATATACTGAATATAAAATATATAATATATTTTAGTTAAGAATGAAATTATTATATTATTTTTATTTTTTAATTAAAAAATTTTAATAAAATTATATTTTTTCTTAGCATTATTTGAATTCTTAATCTTATATTATTTTAATATTTAATTTAATAATTTATTTTATATATTTTATTTTAATTATAAATTTATTAGATTGATCAAATATTATATATTTGACTCTATTGTTTTTTAGAATAGAATCTATTTTCTAGAAAGAGGAGAAAATGAACAATTTTCTAATTTGAGAAAATCTCCTTTCCATTTTAATTTATTTTTAGGCATCCTCGATATAAAAAAAAATTAAAATCACTTATTTCAATTTTGATTTGAAAATATTTTTTTACACTAAATAACTCAATATTTGATAACTTAAATTAAACATTTATTAAACAAAAAATGTGAAAAATATTTGTTTGGTAAATTATTTTAAACTCTTAATTTTTTAATTTTTAAGTGAATTTAATATTAATTTTATTATACACTTAATTTAGAAAAATCACTCAATTTAAAGAGTACAAATTTTAATTTAGAAAAATCACTCTATTTTTTTTTTGAACCGGAAAAATCACTCAATTTAAAGTGTACAAAATTTTACTTAATGTATCGAATAAGTAAAAACCTTATAATTATTACTCTATTCAATAATGTATCATTCATTTACTAATCATCAGCACCTTATGTCGGGACAATAACACTACTGTCTCCACCTTTATCACAATTGTCACAGCTACTTTCACCTCTAACCGTCAAACCTGTCAATAGATCCATTTTCACAATCATTGTTATTATCATCATTTCACTTATAAATTTAATTAATTCACGTATTGTTTGTTAATATTGAATCTAGCTATTAAAAATTCAAAGAAAATACAATTTTAAAAATTTTTATTTATTTAGTATTAAAATTATTCAACTCTTAAATATTCAATATTTAGATCTCATTGAGATTTTTTTCCCTTTTTATTATTTAAAAATGAAAAATAAAATTAAAAAAAGAATGTATGATTGTTTTCTTGAAAAATATCAATGTACCCTAATTGGTATGAACTATGTCTAATCTATTTGTCATAAGTTCATTTTGGCATATATCAGGCGACCATCAGATGATAGGGTCAGCACAACTCATGATCCTTTACCCTGAGCTTTTTTACCTATTCAACTCATCCACTACAAAAAAAAATGGCTCAACTTCATTCAATTCAACAAGGATAGCACATCACTTTCCTTATCTAATGAGAACAACTACCTCATATACTCCATATATAAGGAGCTCTTAGCAAGTTATTTTGTTCATTTTATCTCATATACTTACTCTTATCCTTAAATAGTAAATTTGAGTTAACCATCAAAGTAAGATCCTATATAGAGTCGGACTCCTCTCTTACTTCTTCCATATTTTACATGTCCTAGTTGAAGAAACTTATAAGCTAACAGTTCAGTATGATCTAGTTCATCAATTAGTGTGGTGAATGTGGACTAGTTTGATAGCTCTTCGCTTTTTAACCATGGACCCTTTTAATGTTAAGCCAAACTACCAAAAACAACAAGATGATCTAGAGATGTCAGGGCTCACTGATGCCCCTAGCTCGACCCATGTATTAAATTACTTATCACCTCCTTGAAACACAAGAAGACAAGATCAAAATAATATGGCTCACACACAGTCCCAATACCATCAAGCTGCTAACTGTCTAGCAACTGCTTATGAGGAATTCATCGCAGTGCTTTGAGAACTTAGATAGAATCTTAAGCAAGAACGTGAGCTCGCAATCATAGCTAAGGCCACCATCTCCTCCTCTGCCAACTCCAATCCAAAATCAAAACCCTAATCCATCTCCACCAGTAACTCACCCTAATTGAGACAAAGCCCAACTACCTTATCAACCAACTTGGGAGGAATGGAAGTAAGCTTAAAAATCATGCTAAACTCAGCATTATCCATAGGAAATGGACCAGTCTTCCTACAAGCATGTTAATAGTTGTGCTGGTCATTCCAAAAGCATGTTCTTGGATGATAGATATCTCCATAAAGATTATAGATGTAGTAAAAAAAGGCTCAAGGCAAAGAACACTTTACTCTCGACTACCACTCTTATGACATAATCCTTTGTCATAAAAAAGGTCGAAGATGGGCTAGTACCTAAAAAATTCAAGCTCTTAGATATTGACAACCATGATGGCTCAACAAATCTGAAAAGTCATCTATACAAACTTAGATTTAAACTTAAGCTTCACAATTGCTTAGATGTTTTATTATGCAAAATCTTCCCTTCCACCCTTGAAGGAGTTACCCAAAGTGGTACCAAAACCAAGCCTATGACTTAATATAGAGTTTCACCTAACTGTTTCAACTATTCACAACTTATTTTGTCTCTACGATACCATAAATAAAAATATGCTATGACATATATAAGATTGCTTTTGAAGAAAGAGAATCTTTATTTGACTATTTAGCCAAATTCATTAAAGTGGCCATCGAATCAATAACCTCAACTATGAAGTAGTTGTAGATGCCCTGATCCATAATTGTAAAAATATAGGGCTCTTTGACTCATTGAGTGTTGATTCGTTAAGTACTTTTATGAGCTAATGGCGAGAAGTCACAAATTCATCCACCTAGATAACAGATTTACTTTTATGGTATATTTAGAAGGAGGGATGATAAAGGGCAGACTAATAATAGAAAAGTAAGGGCTGAACTAAAAATAATAACTCGTGTTTGGGCTCAAACCCTAATAGCTTCTATACTAGCTTGGCTTGCTACTTCATTCTCCTCATGTCAAGCAAAAGCAAAGTCCTCCACTATATTAAGAGATCTAGTAAAAGAATCCAGTATCCTCATCCTTTAAAAAGCTTGGCCACTCAAAATAAGGATAAATATTATAACTTATACTGAGATAATATGCATGACATAGAGGATTATCATGATCTTAATAATGAAATTGAATAGTTAATCTAGCAAGGAAATATTAGACATTTTAGGAAATGACTTGCCAATGATGAAGGGCAATTTGAATGCCAATATAAGGATGCTCATTGTGATAAAAGGCATGATAATATAAACTATACTAACATAATTGATGTTAAAGATGGAGGCGCCACTAGGGGTGGTAGCTTGTCTTAGAGAAAAAAGATAAATTTGAGAGGTATGCTTTGTGAATTATCGAGTTAACATGTCTAAACCTATGTTTTATCTAGTCACATTTTCCTCTAAAGATGATTGATGATTATACACTATATATGCAAATGTCTTAGCTATCTAAGATCAGTTTGAGAATTATCTAGTCAAGTGAATTTTAGAAGACAATGGCAACTCGATTAACCTATTAACTTCACATGCATATAAAGCCCTTGGTCATGATCCCAGTAAGTTACAACTAGTCTAAATGCCATTGATTTGCCTTGGAGGAAAGAAGATTAATAAAATGGCATACTAAGTTAAGTATGAAGCTAGGAGACTCGGATATCATCAAAAAGTTTAAGGCCATATTAATGGTAGTTGACATACCTTTTTGTCTATAATGTCATTATTGGTAGGCCAATACTTTATGTTATAGTCACCTACACATCCATCAATGTCATAATTGGTAGGCCAATACTTTATGTCATAGTCTCCTACACATCCATATGATATTTGACTATAAAGACTACTATAAAAAAAGGGCATTATTATTCTATGAGGAGACTAAAAGATTGTTAGAGAAACCTACATGAATGCTTTGTGTTGGTCCTAGTGCACTAAGAAGGGGGGTTGAATCGATGACAAATTTGAAGTTTTGATTTTGAAGGAAGTTCACAAAAATGAAAGATTAGAGAAAGAGTAGGAGAAGAATGAACATAAGAGTTTTATAGTGGTTTGAGTACTAACCTACCTTACATCCACTCCCCAATTCACCAATTAGGTATTTCACTCAATCACTAGTGTTTTCAAGCTCACACTCAACTTAGGGTTTAGGCTCACACGAAACCTTACAAGTGTTTTCCCAAGGCTCACACTCAACCTAGTGTTTTAGGCTCACACCAAATCTTACAAATGTTTTTCCAAGGTTAACACTCAAACCTATACAAGAGTTTTCTAAGAATCACTCTCAAACCTAAACAAGAGTTTTCTAAATAAGGGCTCACTCTCAAACCTAACCTAAGGTGTTGAAAGCTCACACCAAATTATGTACAAAGAAATAAAGAATTAAAGTTGTGAATTAACTTTGCAAGAGTTTTGACACAATCAAAATGATTATCCTCTTGCATTCAAGTCCATTTGGTGGTGTATTTATAGGCAAAAACCACAAAAGAGATGTTACAAATAAACTATGTCTAAATCTCCAAATTGTGCGAGGCACATTTTGCATTAAATGCTCATCGGACAACATTTGCGGTCTAGATTGAATTCGCAGTCACTAATTTTAAATTGTGTCTAACGGTTAGTCCACGTGGTATGAAACCATTGGTCTATTAAAAAACTAGCCATTAAATCTTTCTAACGGATCTTAAAATTTGCGGCCGCTACTTTAAATTCGCAGTCACTATTTTCCTTTTTAGACGCGATTGTCGCCGTAAAATCGTCTGTCTAACTTGGAGATGTTTGTTTCACTAATTTGCAGTCATTATTGAAATTCGCGATCGTGACTTTTGAATCTTAACAACTACTTTTTTGAAATTCACGATTGTGACTTTTGGATCTCAACAACTACTTTTTCAAAATTTGCAATCACTTCAAAATTCGCGGTCGCTAATTTCGAAGGCAAATTTTCACACTTTAAGTTTTTTTTTGCTTTTATTCGGCTTCTAATGAGATTATATCTTAATATCTGCAAAAAAAAAAAACACTTAAAAATGATATTAGAACCTTTCAATCTATATTGTCAATATCAAAAAGAGAGTCTTGACTTAGGTTTAAACAACCTAGTCCAATAGTCTTCCTCTTTTTTATTTTGACAATCTAGATTGAATATGCAAAGGATAAAGAATTAATTATGCATGCTTCTAAGAGAATGATTGTGAAGTGATTCAGATCATAAGTATGAAATTGCTCACCCTCAATCCATATTCCCCCTTAGTTATTCTAATAAGATCATTGTCAATTTTATCTCTTCTTTTTTATGTTCCCTCTTTGTATATTCAGTCAATTATTTCTCCCCCTTTGTCAAGATCAAAAAGAGAGGAATATGAGGGAATAAGATAGAGAACAGGGAATATGAGAGGGAATGACCACAAATTTGTCAATTGTACAAACTCAAATTATAATAGCAAACATAAGTAATTTTACACAATTAATCACAATATGTCACATCAGAAGATAAATGGATGAAACATAAATTGCATGGAAATTTTATATATAAAAACATACATGCAAAATAATTCAAACATTTAAAGATGCTTGAAGACATAAAATAGGGCTAGAAATTTAAGAATTGTCATGTATGGCCCTAGTATAGAGTATATGATTTTTGATGATTGATTTGAACATTTGAAATGTAAAAAACCTCAAATGCAAAATGAATTAATTCAACTCATCACACAATCAATCAAATCAAATCAAATCAAACATGTTAACACATAGATATATCAAGTAATAAAACTCCCCCTAAATGTACACATAAATATATTAAGTTAAAAACATAAGGGATAAGAGATACATCACAAGTTTAGTATCAATGGTTTGATACCCAATAAACATTTGAAACTTTATCCCATCTCCATTAACATTCTCCATTCACCTTTAGATTTTCCATGATGAGAATTTGGTGAATGAATCCCTATCTTATAATATCAAACACTTTGCTTTAGTACCTAAACATACTTGGGTCCTTGAGGGTTAGTCTTGGAAGGGTCCTCCAATTTGAGGTGTGCCTTTATAATATGGCAAAATACATTGATTTGTTCATATCTCATACAATAATGACATTAGAGTTTAGACTTGTGAGTCTTTCTCCTATGCATAACCATAGTATGAGTAAGAGGTCTTCTCATACTTTTGTTATGAGAGTGTATGCAAGTACATAAGTGATTATAAGAGAATTTATTGTGTTTGTGTGGTTGAGCATGCTTCTTGTTATAAATGTAAGCATAATTTGCTCTCTTGAGCCTTGGGGGGCCTTTCCTTTACCCTTAGGCATAGGAGCCTTAGTGCTAGGAGCGCCTCTCTTCCCCATGACCTCAATACTTGATGTTTGAGGTGTTAATGCTTTAATGATTGTAGTGAGTGCATATGTGGAGGTCGAGGCTTCATTAAATCCTAGACCATGCCTAATTAAGGGAGGCCTTTGTGATACTATGAGTGTATCCAAAGCTTCCTTACCCTTATAAAATTTTGAGATAGAGCTTTTAAGCTCAATGACTTCTTCCTTTAAAGAGTCATTCTCTTTTATTAATGAAGCTAATGATGAAGATGATTTAGAAAGATTTTTCATTGATTTTTTGAGTTCTTCATTTGAAGCCCTCAATTCACTTACAAGATCATTAAGGGATTTATAATCATCCTCCAATTTTGAGCATTTTCTCTTATAAGTATTCATTTGTGACTTATATTTGTCACATCTCATTGCGAGAGCTTCTAGAAGCTCTTCATCTACATCATCTAAATCATCATAATCATCATAAAAGTGTGGATAAGTACTTACATCTTTGGAGGAGTCCTCTTGAGCCATGAAACAAAAGTTTGCTACTTCATCTTCTTCTTCATCACTTGAATCATCATTCCAAGTAGCCTTAAAGCTCTTCTTCTTTTCCTTATGATGATAGGAAGATGATTTTCTTCAGCTTCTTCTTTCTCTTCTCCTTTTCATCAACTCCTTGGTCCTTCTTGATATTTTAGCAAACTCTTTTTTCTTCTTTATCACTTTCATTTGAGTCACTTAAGCTTGAATAATCTTCTTGAGCTTTAAAGGCCAGAGCTTTCTTCTCCTCTTTGTGTCTTTGTCCTCTTAGCTTCTTCATCTCTTCATCTTTCTTGAGAGTTATCTCATGAGTGAGAAGCTTACCAATGAAGGCATCGGTTGGCACTTTCCCATCTCTAGATTAGACTTTTGAATACTGCATACCCTTGCAGTAAATTTATCTAATGGAAGAGATTTAAGGATTTTAGTACTTATCTCATAGTTGGTAAGAATCCTTCCTAACTTTTTTATGTTTGTGACAATAGAAAAGAGTCTATTTGTCATTTCGGCGATGCATTCATGGTCTTTCATCATGAAAAACTCCCACTCTATCATATACATCTCTAACCTACTTGATTTCATAAAAGTTATGCCCTCGTGATAGTTTTCTAGTGCTTTCGATATGGCATGTGCAGTTTCGCATTGTTGGATTCTTTCAATTTCTGCTCTTGACTTAAAACTTAGGAAAATAGTCATTGCCCTCTTGTTCTTCCCATTTGCCTTCCTTTGGCTTCACTTTATTCTTCTCTTACAATTACCACCTCTACCTTTAATCGTCTTTGTTGGAGGCTTCCACTTTTTAAGTATATAATCTTATAAGTTGATGAGATCACTATCAAGATAGATCTCCATTTTATTCTTCCAAAGAGCATAATAATTTCCATCAAAGTGGGGATTCAGATGAGAGTAGACTCCTTCTTGTGCCATTGATCTTTTCTCACACAATTAAGGCTTGAATTGAGACTTGGCTTAGATACCAATTGTTGGCTCTAGTGCACTAAGAAGGGAGGGTTGAATTGGTGGCAAATTTGAAGTTTTGATTTTGAAGGATGTTGGACTAGGGTGGTTAACTCTAAATCTTGGACCTCTTTTGATCTTGACAAAGGGGATTGATCAATTCTAACATTTCAAATTAAGTGTTGTTTTGCAGTTTTTAGTTAGTCTTTACATTGGAAGTTTGGATGGAGTTAAAAAATCTCCAAAGTAAGCTAGTGCCTCCTAATTCGCGACCATAACTTGATAAATCATGACTGCGAACTAGACCAACGCAGGTTGACAAAATGGACAGACATATTCACGAGCCACTTCTCTGTCATGACCAATTCAAAGAAAGGAAAGCTAAAGTCATAGACGAATTCGCAGTGTGAGTTATGCCTCAGTCACGACCACGAATTTCAAAGTAACTTAAGAAGGAATCAAGTCCACAACCACAGCTTGACAAGTGTCTTAGGTAACCGTTGGAAGACAAAAATCGCGATGAGAACTTATTGGTAGTGACTGTGAATCTAAAAGAAGAAGATGAACACTTTTGACAAACGAATTCATGTCCTCAGTCATGTCCTGTACAAGTAAAATCGCGATCGATACTTTTGCGAGTAGGTGAAAGACAATAACTATATTTTTCTGGTGAACTAATGAGAAGCTGCCATGTGGACTAGCTGTTATACACAAACAGGATTTTCCATATGGAATTTGGATTTCATGACCGCTAACAAATAGTAGCGACTACAAATTGATACTGTCAAGCATTTAATGCAAAAATCTATCTAGCACACTTTGAAAATTTTGTACCAGTTTTATTACAATGTCTCTCTGGTGGGTAGAAGCTATAAATACCTCACCAAATAGATGTAAATAAAAGAGAATTGATAACTTTGTAACCAAACTCTTGCAATTTTGCTACTCAATCTTTTCTATTCTTTAAGTCATTGTTGTGTGTGAGCATAAACACTAATTGTAATAGGTTTTAGTATGAGCCTGTTAAAACACTAAGAGAGGTTGTTGTGTGAGCCTATGAAAACACAAGTGTAAAGGTTGTTGTGTGAGCCCCAAAACACAAGAGTATAGGTTGTTATGTGAGCCTTCAAAACATAAGTGTAAAAGTTTGGTGTAAGCTTGAAAACACCTTTGAAAGATAGTGGAAAATCTAATTTCTAAGAATTGGGGAGTGAACGTAGGGTCATTTATACTCGAACCACTATAAATCTTGTGTTTCTTTTCTACTCATTTCTCTTCTCCCTTTCTTGTTTTAATTTTTATACACTAATTCAACCCTCCCCTTCTCGGTGCCTAGGGCCAACAAGTGGTATCAAAGCTAAACTTCACAATCAAACCTTCATTGGGTGAACAAAGATCAAGGCACAAAAGGGAATCCACTCACAACTCAAGCCTCACTTTGATGGAACAAACTATACTCATTGAAAGCATAAGATGGAAATTTATCTTGACATAGATGTGATGGACCTTTGGGATATGGTCATCAAGGAATGGAAGCCACCCACCAAAGTTGTGGATGGTAATGAAGAATTAATCCTAAAAGAAGAATGGGTTGAAGCTCACTAGAGATCAAATGGCAAAAATAAGAGAGCAATGATCATTCTTCTAAGCTCACTCTTTAGAGAAGAGATTAGAAGAGTGCAACATTGTCAAACATCACATGCCATTTGGAAGACTATAGAGAACTATCATGAAGGCACAACTCTAGTCAAATCAAATTGTTTGGAGATGTATGTCACCGAATGGGAACTCTTCATGATGAACGACAATGAGAGCATCACATAAATGACAAATAGGCTATTGTCCATTGTCACCAACATGAAGAAATTTAGAAATGCTTTCACTATCTATGAGGTAAACACAAAAATTCTGAAAACTCTTTCTCTAGATAAATTTGGTGCTAGAGTTTGCAGCATACAAGAGTTCAATCTGAAAATTGAAAAGGTTCCGACCGGCGTGTTGATAGCCAAACTCTTAACTAATGAGTTGGCCTTACAAAAAGATGAACAAATGAAGAAGCTAAGAGGCCAAGGAGATAAACCAAAAAAAGAGAGAAAAACCATGGCTCTTAAAGCTTCAACAAAAGAGAAAGAGGTAGAAATCGCCTCAAGTGATAAAGAAAGTGATAAGGAAGAAGAGGAGTTAGCAATGCTCTCTAGGAGGACAAAGGAGTTGATCAAGAGAAGAAAAGAAAGGAAAGGCTTCAAGAAGACAACTCCTAGTCCAAGAGAGAAATCCAATGATGTCACTTGCTATGAATGTGGCAAGTAAGGCCATATTAAGTATGAGTGTCCCAAATTAAAGAAGAAAAAAAGATGGGACAAGAAGAAGAAGAAGAGTTTTTCAACCACTTTAGATGAAAGCTCAAGTGAAGAAGAGGAAGAAGGAGATATTGCTAACATATGTTTTATGGCACAAGAAGATTTTACAAATGAGGTAAGTACTTCTTCCCATTCTCATTATGATTTCAAATTTGATGAGATAGTTGAAGAGCTTTTAGGGGCTCTAACCATGAGGTGTGACAAGTATAAGTCACAAGTAAAAACTTATAAGAAAAGGTGTTCAAAATTAAAAGATGAATACAAGACTCTTAGTGATCTTGTAAATGAGTTGAGAACTTCTAATGAAGAACTCAAAAACTTAGTAGAAAAACTTTCCACATCATCTTCTTCAATGGCTTTATTAAGAAAGGAGAATGACACTCATAAAGGAGAAGTCATTTAGCTTAGAAGCTCAATCTCTAAGTTCTATAAAGGAAAAGAAGCCTTGGACACATTGATTATGTCACAACGACCACCACTAGTTAGACATGGTTTAGGCTTTAATGGAGCCTTCTCATCATCTCATACCACATTTGTTAGATCTTCAGAACCTCAAACATCTAACATTGAGGTAATTAGGAAGAAAAGTGCTCCTAGCACTAAGCCTCCTAAGCCTAAGGGCAAAGGGAAGGCTCCCTAAAGCTCAAGAGCTAAGACTTAAAGAGCTAACCATGCCTATATCTGTAATAAAAAGCATAGTCATTCTCATAAAAAATTTTCTACTCCTGCTCATCATGCATGTTCATGCATGCATTCACATGACCAAGGTATGAGAAGGCCTCCTACTCATACTAAATATGTGCATAAGAGAAAGACTCTTAAGTCTAAACTTCAATGCCATTATGGCATGAGATTTGGACATATTAATATTCATTGCTATATTAGGAAGGCTCACCTCAAATTAGAGGACCCTTTATCTTCTAACCCCCAAGGACCCAAATATGCTTGGGGACCTAAGAAAAGGTAACTTACTATTATTATGTAGGGAAATGTGGCAACCACCAAATCAAGCAATTGGCATGTGGATAGTGGATGTTCTAAGGACATGACTGGAAATATAAAGCTATTCATGACATTTAAAGAAAAAGAAGGTGGAGATGTCACATTTGGTAACAATGCTAAGGGTAAGGTAATTGTCATTGGAACCATTTGTAAGAATGGATGTTCTTTAATTGATAATGTTCTTTTAATTAATGGCTTACAACATAATTTGTTAAGTGTAAGTCAATTGTGCGACAAAGGTAACAAAGTCACCTTTGATCCTGGGGAATGCCGAGTCACCATTTTAGTGGATGATGAGGTTATTTTCAAGGGTGAAAGGAAATGCAATACCTACTCAATTGACTTAGACAATTTGGCTAACCAATCTTTTAAGTGTCTTAAGTCTTTGAGCAATGAAGCTTAGTTATGGCATAGAAGGCTTGGACATGCAAACATGGATCTTCTTCAAAGCCTATCTAAAGAAAAGTTAGTGGAAGGGCTTCCCAAGCTAAATTTCTCCAAAGACAAGACATGTGGTCCATGCCAAATGGGGAAGTAATACTATGCCTCTCACAAAGCCAAAAATGTTATAAGTTTTTCTAGACCACTTTAACTTATCCATATGGACTTGATAGGACCTACTAGAAGTGCTAGCTTAGGTGGAAAACATTATGCACTAGTCCTTGTAGATGACTGCTCTAGGTTCACTTGGGTATCTTTTCTAGCTCATAAGAATGATTCATTTGATGCTTTCAAAAGTTTTGCAAAAAGGGTTCAAAATGAAAAAGGTTACTTCATATCTTTTATTAGAAGTGACTATGGAAATGAATTTCAAAATGAGTCATTTGAAAATTATTATTTCGAGAATGAACTTTTTCATAATTTTTCAACTCCTAGAACACCACAACAAAATGGTGTTGTAAAGAGAAAAAATAAAACATTGGTAGAAATGGCTAGAACAGTGCTCAATGAGTATTCCTTACTAAATTACTTTTGGGCCGAAGCCATTCATACCTCATGTTATATTGCAGATAGAGTTTTCAAAAGACTTATTCTCAATAAAACTTCTTATGAGCTTTGGAATGGTAGAAAACCCAATATTTTATACCTAAGAATATTTAGATATAAGTGTTATATTTTGAACACCAAGGATAATCTTGAGAAATTTGATTCTAAAGCCAATGAAGGTATATTCTTGGGATATTCCACCTCTAGTAAAGTATATAGAGTCTTTAACAAGAATATAATGGTAGTTGAAGAATCTATGAATGTTGTTTTTGATGAGTCTGGTAAACTTGATCTTGGAAAAAGTATTTTTATTGATGATCTTATAGGTGATTTTGAAAAGCTGGAATTAGAAGACAATACAAGAAGAAATGATAAAGACAAAGAAGGGGGTGAATCATCAATAGATGAGGAACCACAACATCAACAAGAAGATGGACCAAGACAAGGCCTACCCAAAGATTGGAGCTTTTCCAAGTATCACCCCAAGGACTTAATCATTGGTGATACTTCTAAGGGTGTAAGTACTAGATCTCAACTTCATCATTTAAATAATAATCTTGCATTTGTCTCTCAACTTGAGCCAAAATCAATTGATGAGGCTCTCGATGATGAGAG
>CATIWR010022626.1:0-28454 GCA_949677035.1 Omphalea diandra | reverse complement strand
CCACACCAAATTAGCCACAAAATACTCCAAAAGAAATATTGCTAAACTATATGCAGGACAAATCCTCCTTCCTGATCCAAATGGTATCATCTTTATTTCCCTACTTCCAGTTATGTCCACCTCTTCTCCATCACCACCTCTATCAACACTCATAAATCTCTCCGGCTTAAATGCCATTGGATCCTTCCACACCTTTGGATCCCACCCCATATCCGCTATCATGAAATTTATAATCCCCTTCTTGGGCACCAAATATTTGTCTAATACTGTATCTTCAGTTACCGCATGTGGCGCCACAACGTGTACTGGTGGGTGCCTCCGTAAACCTTCCAAAATTATAGCTTTCAAATATGTCATATTTTGCAAATCTGTTTCTTTGATCACTTCCTCCCTGTCTCCTACGACTTCTCTGATCTCCTCGTATAGCTTCTCTTGGATATGTGGGTACTTGACCATATTCGCCATGATCCATTCTAGAGCTGTAGTGGTAGTATCTGAGCCTCCAATAAGAAATTCTGAGCACAGACTAACAATTTCTGATTCTTCCAAATTTCTTTTCTCATCCGGGAGTTGCAAATCCAACAATGTATCAACATATGACAAGACAAAGTACTCCCCATCTTTATCTTGATTAATCTTGCTCAGTCTCTCTTGTTTCAACTCCTTTCTTGCTCTTATAAGAGGTATGAATATATTTTCTTGATTTCGACGGATTTGCAAGTACTCATCCCAACGCTTGCTAAACACAATCTTTGTCACCTTAGGCCAGAAATTGAGTATCTTGAACCGGCCGAGACTCGATAGCAAACGATACTGTGTATCTTCTATCCTCTTAATTTGATCTTCATCAATATTATCTGCGAAACACATGAGGACTAATATGCAAAACATGGCGTATCGAAAATGATCTTTTACTATGACCGCTCCTGCTCCATCTCTGGCCTTTGCTTCTAGACGTTCTTTGAGTACTTGCATAACCCAGTTGCGGGTATGCGAGAACGACCTAACCCGCGAAGGATGAAGCATTTCTGCGGTGAGGTTACGCCGCAGAACGCGCCAAGTGGGCCCGCAGGAAGCAGAACTGATAGTATGTTGATTACTGTTGTTTATCTTTTCGACTCCAGACGCTGGTGGGCGATTAGAAAAGATGGCACCGTTTCGGACTAAGGCTTGGTGGGCGAGGGAACGGTCAGCGACAAAGATGGCAAGGCGAGTGCCGATGTGGAGGGAGACTATTGGGCCTAATTTGGAGTGAAGAGAGCGGAGATAGCACTCGATATCCAAGAACGGTTTGGTGAGCCATAGCAAGTTGCCGATGATGGGAAAAGTGAAGGGGCCAGGAGGGAGTTTGTTGGTGGTGCTTTTGGTGGTGAAGAGAAGGCTAAGGAAAGACTTTAGGAGGGCAGAGATGAAGAGGGAAATCACAATGATTAACCAAGTTTCCATGGTTAGTATTGGCTAAGACGCAAGAGGATGAGGAGAATATGCACAACTGTGTTAGTATATATATTGAGTGAGCAAACGTGTTTATGAATTAGTTTTTGTTGCCATTATGTTAAATTTACTTTGCTGTGAATTATAGAGTGGCAGATTTTATAATGTCGTTAAATAACGCAGTTTAATTCAATAGTGAAAAATAACTTTCATCTAATCCAACAGTATTTAATTCAATATAATTTAATGGTGAATAATAATTTTTATTTAATTTAATGATGAATTATTAGCTACGGTATCATAATGTAATAATGTCAAAAATATTAGAGTATTCACTTTTTTATCTATAAATATTGTTTTGAAAGGGTAGGGAATATATATGAAAAATTAAGTCTTTATAAATCAATGGGAAAGAAAAATATTTTTATAAGTCTTTCTAAGTAAAGTTTTTATAAAAGTTGAAAAATCAATTTGAAAGAAAATATTTTTACAAGTCTTAGTCTTTCTAAGTATAGTCTCTATAAAGGCTGAAAAGTCAATTAGAAAGAAAATATTTTTATAAGTTTTTATGAAGATTAATATACATAAATTTTTATAAGTTAATTCAAAAAATATTTTTATAAATCTTTTTAAGTTTTTATAATTAATAAGTTTCTATAAATCAATTGGAAAGGAAATATTTTTGGTGAAACCCAATAATACTTATCGCATAAAAAAAAATAACTTTTTGAGTCTCGTATTTAATTTCACAAAAAGAAGTTCTTTTTTTTTTTTAAAAGTAATGAAGTTTAACTGCATGTGTCATATTAAATTATTTCAATTTATTCAATGAGCTATTATGCGCCTTTCATAAATTCTAAAATATCATTTGAAGATTCAAATTCAAAACTTTAATAGAAATAAAATCACACCATTAATAGTGTCAGCACTTACTCAATTTTATCTCTTTCGAATTTGAACTTTGATCTCAATTTTTTACTATTTTAATCTATACATTTTTTTGAGAGGATTTTAATGTACACTTAAAATATATTAGTTTATCTTTTTATTTAGGTTAGAAATAAACCATAGATATCATTTCTTTTTATTTTACTTTATACATAAAAAACATTTAAAAGAAATGAAACTATAAAGATTTTGAGCTCATGTATTAAAAATGCACTACCATATAAGATTCTCAAAGTATATATTTAAATGATTTCTCATATATATATATATATATATATATAATAAATTTTATTTTAGTTAAAATTTAAATTCTTAACCTCACTGCTTGAACTGTGCACGTGTCTTTTTTATTTTCCTTATTGCTCATTTGGTTTATAAATTCATAATTCTTAGGATTAGTCTTAATCCTAGACTTAGTTAAGCCATAGGATTGCTTATATTAAATCTTGTTTGGTATAAATTTTTTAGGCCATAATATTAATTAATCATGTTTTTGTAATCCTATATTTGGTAGGATAGATTAACTAATGAGATAAATCATTAAAATAATCAAATTACCCAAACACCCTTTACCCTACATAAAAAAATTGTGTTTCCTTGATTAAAATTTTGATACAATAAAAATATATATCGATACTTATAATTGAAAAAATAGGTACATCTCAAATAATTATTAGTTTACCAAATTGATTTTAGCTAAAATATTTTAAGTTTCACGAAATAATCATGTATATTGAATGATAAAAACATGTATGTTTTCATGGTAATTGTATGCATGTAGATACTAGTCCAGATTATATGTATCATCACATACAGATACTAGTCCATTGAAAAATACCATCATAATTAATCGGCACATTGTACTTCATTTAGCCAATAATGAGATTTACAACATATGAAAACACCAACTCCAAAATCTCAAGCCCATGCATACGTAGCATGATAACATATGCATCCACTTGTAGCAATATCCTTTAAAAGTACAACATATTCCAATCACATAAAGCTTTCATAGGGACATTAGATTCATATGTGTGCTTCATAGTGTCAAAGGTTCAAGAGGTTTTTCAAATTTTTGATATAGATGTACTAAAAAATAATTCTAAAATGGGTTAGGGTAGAGCAGACTAAATTTATGAACACATAATGATAAAATATAATAATAATAATACTAATTAGTTAAAATAATAATAAAATTACCTCAAAAAGAAATTTTTTTCTTCCCCGATCCTTTTCAATTTTATCTTTGTCAGTTGGACTTTTCATATAACAGTTGAAAAAAGTTATATATATATATATATATGTGTGTGTGTGTGTGTGTGTGTGTGTGTGTGTGGTAAATACTAAAATACCTTATACGACATTATATCACAAGTTAATATAATTTTTAAGATTTAAATTATAATTTTATCTGTATATATAATTATTTATCATTTTGAACAATTTTTAGTTTGATAGAATTATTATAAATTGTTAATAAATTACACACACATATATATATGTGTGTGTGTGTGTGTGTGAGAGAGAGATGAAGAAGTTTAAATATTTTAATTTTGATATATATTTGACTCTTGAATGTTTAATAAAAAATTAATTCATTATCTATTTAGCTTTTTTAAAGTTTTGGTACTAAGAAAGGGCATCCAAAGCAACAGGCAAATGTGTGGAGTGGATTTCGTTTCATTTGTGGTATGAGTTGTGTGCAAAGAAAGCGATAATAATACCATTGAGCAAAAGCCACTACAAGAAGTGTTAGTTACAAAATATTTTCTCTCAATATATATTAAATTTTTTATTATAAATAAACTGTGATAAAATCTATTTGTTGTTATGTTTATTAAAATAATTTTATTTTAATATGTATATTGTAACAATTTATATTTTATCACAATAATATATAAATTTGGTAATAAATATATTTATCGCAATAAAAGATTTTATTGTGATAAAATTCTTTTTATAATAAATAACTGTCACAAAAATTTATAGCCTTTTTAAAATAATATTTTATCTTAACTTAACCTTATATTAGCTGATATGCTGTTAATTCACTCTACTATTAAAACAGTATTAGCTATCTTTAAATTTTTTCACTTATACAACTGAGATAGTTTCCAGTGATCACCATCTTTGAATTTCTTCATAATCAACATACTTAAATACAAAGTTTTAATGTGCAGTTATTCAAATTTTCTAAAAATCAATTGATTATTATAACATGGACTTTAAATTATTTAATTTTATCATGATATAATTTTTGGAGTAGTCATTGACTCTCTCATAATCAATAACAATTATTTAAAATAAAATATTAAAAAAATAATAAAATAAAAAATATGAAAGATTTAAGTTATTTATTTAAACTCAAAATGATTATAATATATTCAATTACAAATTTAGAATTGAAATATAGCATTCATCAATTTATATTCTAAAGTCTAATAAAAATTCAAAACTTCACCTTCAAATAATAAGAATATCAACAAATTTATTCTAAAATCAAGAAAAATTAATTTAATATTTAAAAATTTATTAGATATGCATATATTATTTAATATTTTTAAGAATATATACATTTTTATGTTAATAAAAAGTAATTTTATATACTTAATTTGTGGTTTAATTTTGATATTAAACATTGTAAAAAATTGAATTGATACATCAAAATTTGGCATGTATATTCATTTTTTCATTTATTGTGACAAATTATTTTGAAATAAAAAATTATTTATTGTGATAAAATAATTTTAATAACATTAAAATAATTTTAATAACATCTGAATAATTAAACATATTAATAAAAGTATTATTATGCCAAAATTATTTTTCTATTATATATAGTTTTACTTTTGTGCTAAAATTTTAATGAAAATATTTTTACACTAATTTTTGGTGTCTCTCTAATCTTATATATTGTAATAAGTTATTTTGTTACAATAAATGATAATTTATTATGACAAAATAATTTTATATTAATTCATAATATAGTAACAAAAGTACTATTATGACAAAATTAGTTTTTCATTATTTACAACTTCATAGATGCCTCGATTTTGTGGTAAAATGTTATGATGAAAATTATCTTGTCATTATATTTTTTTATGTTTATTTATTATGATAAAAATATTTATAAAATTTTCATTTTGTCACAAATTAATCAACTTTCATAAAAATTATGATAAACTATAATTTTATCATATCATAAAATCACATATTATGATAATAATAAGCAAAATTTCTTGTAATGATCAAAAGCACTGAGCTCAAAGGTTACTATAAAAAATTATTACCAGTAATTAGAATCAATAATTTTAAAAATTAGTCTAAATGAGTAACAAATTTACTTTTCTTTATTCGTTTAAGTTTGATTTTTGTAGTCAACAACTAAAGAATTTTTTTTTTTTTTAATGTATCAAGCCTCCTTATAATTGCTCAAAATTTAACTTTGATTCATACGTAAATTAATTCAAGAATACTTTAATAGTATATATATAAAAAAATATGTCCCATTAAACATTTTGAGGTAGATTTTTTATAAAACAAGGCAAGGGTTGGAGGGCTACCTCCACTTTTCTCAGAGTATTTATTATTTTTATTTGGTTTTGTAACTTTGGAAATTCTTCTATTTTCAATCATAGAAATTATATTTCTTGTGGTTCTTGTTGAATAATTCTTTGACAAGCATTCAAGTAAATTCTATTGATAGAAATAAATTCAAATGATTCTATGATAGAATTCATGTGTTTGGAATAAATATGGGAAACATAGAATTGATTAAATAAATATAATCATTTTTATATTCTACCCTAATTCATAAAAAGACATTTAAGTTTATCTAAGGATATTTTAAATTTTTAATAATAAGTTTCATTGAATGAAATAAATCCTTGCAAAATAATTTCGTTTTTGAGATAATTTCTACTAAAATATGCATAATTTTGAGTAGATGGAAATTGTCATATATTCTGTTTTAAGTTTATTGGTGATTTACATTCACATATTTTGACCTCATAAGTCAGTCTATATTGCGCCTGACAATGAATACTCCCTAGTCTTCGTATATCAGCAACTTCATCTTCGATCAAAATTCTTATCTTCTAATCAATGCTCGTAGCCATCGGGAGAAAAGAAAAATCATAGTTGTGATCCTTTGCCTTTTCTTTTCAATTTTGGAATAAGTAGCCAAGAAAGTCCTTACCTATCAATTTCTATCAAACAACGTATGCGTCGGATGGCAATAATGAAGTTCTCAACTCTTCATCCACCCTTCTCTGTAGAAAAAGTTGGAATGAAGAAATGAATATAGTCATCAGTTCTTGCTTTTTTTCCAAAAATACTTGGAACCAAGACATCAACATGCAATTACACTTCCCACTTTTTTCTGGTCCACACATGTTCTTTCCACGTTGAGAGCTTAATTTTACTCCGTCTCAAAAAAAAAAAAGGTTGTTCATTATTGTGTTTTTTGGGATGTTTCAAAATTCATATTTATTTTTATTAAATCAAGAATACTGGCTAGTCAGTCCATATTGTGCCTGATTATGAATAGTCCCTAGTCTTTGTATATTATCAACTTCATCTTCGATCAAAATTCTTATTTTCTAATCACTGCTCGTCGACATCGGGGGGAAAAGAAAAATCATAGTTGTGATCCTTTGCCTTTTCTTTTCAACCGTGAAATAAGTGGCCAAGAAAGTCCTTCGTTACCAATTTCTATCGACTAACGTAAGAGTGAGCAAACGGTCGGTTCGATTAATTCAGTTCGATTTTTTATCAAAATTTAATAAATCGAATTTTATACATTTAAAACCGAACTGAAAATTTTTAAAAAACTGAATTAACCAAATTAATTAAACTGAAATTTATGTCTCTATAAACCAAATCTATAAAGTTTGGTTTGATTCAATTTAGTTCAATTGAATTACATGTATTTTAAATTTGGTTCGAATCAAATTGATTTGCTTTAGTAATAACTTCTGTTTTTTTTTTTGTTTTTTATCTAAAACACCGAACCAAAAATCAAAAATTGAAATTTTTTAAATTATAACCGAACCGAATCAATTTTATTAAAAAATCAAATTAAATAGAACTGAACCAATTTGGTTTGATCAATTTTTTAGTCCGGTCCTATTTTTATTCACTCCTAAACCAACGTGCACGTAGGATGACAATAATGAAGTTCTCAACTCTTCATCCACCCTTCCTTTTAGAAAAAGTTGGAATGAAGAAATTAATATAGTCATCAAATTCTCTCTCTTTTTCCAAAAATACTTGGAACCAAGACATCAAAATACAAATACAGTTCCCACTTTTTTATGGTACACACATGTTCTTTCCACGTTGAGAGCTTAATTTTACTCTTTTCGTTTCCAAAAAAAGTTCATTATTTCTTTTTAAGATATCTCAAAATACATGCTCATTTTTATTAAATCAAGAATGTTTAAAGCAATCTTCTTAATTTATTCTCATTAATTGTTAAACTAGAAAAGTACTTTTAATTCTTCGTTAAATATAATTGAGGGTATAAAAAAAATATCACTACAAAAAACAATTTAGCTATTACAAAAAAATAGTAGCTAAACCTTGTTTTTGTAATAGATAAGGAGTTTAGTGACTAACTTGTTGTAGTTGTTATTTTTCTAATAGTTAAGCTGAATTTAATGACTAAATAATAGCTATTTAGCTACTACATAAAGTTAGTCGCTAAGTAATTTTTAAACAATAACTATTTAGCTACTATATGTTATAGTCTCTAAGGTCTAATTTTACTACAACATGTAATCATTAAGTAGTCACTAAAGCCTATTATTTAGTTATTAACATGCTAATAATAACTAAATAGCTACTAAATTTGTTAGTCGCTAATATTCTTTTGAAAATATTAAATTGAATTAAATTTAAATTACTTACTAATATTATTTATTATTATTTAGCTACTATTTTAGTAGTAGCTAAGACAGAAATAATTTTTCTTGAATATTGAATTTAATTTAATTAACTTATTAATGTTTCCATATAAATATTAAAAATCAAAATAAAATGAAATTATAATATTCTATCATTAGAATAAAGAAAAATATATTAAAATTTTATGTTTTAAAAAGAAAAAGTACATTTGAAAAAAGAAAAAGTACACTAAAACAGTATTTCACTAAAAAGGAAAAAAAAAAAAAAAGAATGATAAACAGAAGTATGAGCCATCCCTTCAGTTTCTGCAAGCATCTCATTAGGACTATGGAGACAAACACTTGCGCCTCTGGTCATACTAGGTTGTCCTCATCTTCTCTAAATTCTTGGCATGTTCCACAATGGTTTTGGCTAAAGGATGCTCACTGTTTACCTGATATGAATACATTGCACATATACATATAATCAATAAAATAATTAAAATTCAATTAAAAAATATAATTATCTTTACACTTAAAAAATAATGTTATGGTAATTTTTTACAATTAAATATAGTTATTGGTGTTGTCATTCATTTATTAATTGAGGGTATAAATAAATTTTTTTATATTTGCCTAATTTATATTCAATCCTGCTTTACATTCTAGCTACTTTTTCCCCCAAACAAAGGATAAACCTTCTCCCTCCCTATCTAACTAATACAAAATAAATTTTGCAAAACATTAATGGGACAGATAATAGTCAAATGTAAATACAGAAATTCCATTTAAATATATGTTTCAAAGATTGCATCAACTAACACCAATAATTATTGTTCAAATTTTCTTTCCTTTTTATTTTATTTTGTATGTAATTGAAAGTTTCAAAGATCTTATACTATTACTACGTGCCACACCATTGGTGGACCCAGCACAATTAACCACCTTAAATGGATTATTAATCAATTAAATAATTAACAATAATAAAGAATGAAAACGAATAAAATTCAGGGTCAAAATATTTATTATTTAACAGAATATCTGAAAATGCTGAATTAATATGATAAAAGAGTACCACTGATGAGATTTTTCCGTAACACCAGTGTCCATGAACTAGCAGCAAGCGTTCCAAATATCAGAATTGTACAATTGCAAAATGACTTGACATGACTGTCTGAAATTTTGGAAAGTACCGGAAATGGAGGATTCAGAATTTATAAACTGAAACTGATAAACGAATGGATTTACTGAATTTTTATATAAAAAGAAAATGGGCAATCTGTTCACC
The DNA here is from genome assembly GCA_949677035.1 of Omphalea diandra. Classification (NCBI taxonomy): domain Eukaryota; kingdom Viridiplantae; phylum Streptophyta; class Magnoliopsida; order Malpighiales; family Euphorbiaceae; genus Omphalea; species Omphalea diandra. Next base: position 18,899 of record CATIWR010022626.1, on the reverse strand, counting down.
ACTTATTTGCATTCATTCGAACCCCCTGATACCGACACCGATATCTGCTTCCTGAAGCTTTCCAACATCATTTGCTTCATGACCAATTGCTAATGTTGTATTGCCTGTTTTTGTTTTAACTAATCTTGTAACCTGCATGTTTTCAAATTCTTCTTTCAGTTAATTTGCATTTGAAGTTAATAGAACCAAGCAAATATTAGGACTGGCTTTCCCAATTTCTAGATACGTTCAAGGAAAAAATTTCATGTCAATTAATCACAGGACTTTTTTCACCATCATTATTGATCAATTAAGGCTGAGAAATTAGAAAAATTCATTAATGCTTGAATACTGGTCTTTTGTTCATGAGCATACACAGAAATGAACTTTTCATAACTGTCAACACGGAATAATTAAAGAAAACACTAATTACCATGAAAAATTGACAGATTATTTTTTCCTCCTATCATTTCTGGAAATAAACTCTGTATATTCTATGTTTTACTAAAATGACACTAAAATCTCAATTAATGCCATCTTGGCCAAGGTTTGCCAAGGAGATATGGGATACTAATAACAAATAGCACTTCTGATAAAGCATATTTTTATGTGCGAAATGTATAACATGCCATTACGTTATGGATAATGGGAAATACCAGAACACATATCAAAGTAGTTAGTACAACTTACAAGAGCTTTCTGTTTAGGAGATGAACGACAGTAAATGACAGATGCACATCCAATGGCAAGCTCTAAAATCTTGTCCTTGACATCATCCTGAAGAGCAAAAGTCAATAAATTGAAATATGGTTATTTCAATTTATTATCATAGCATTTCGACGTCAAAAAAGGCACTCAAAGCTAATTAAGAAAGTAACACCCCAAACTTAACACCTATATAATAGAAATTCTAGGACCTTGGCTGTTGCAAACACACACAACTATAACTTCACATAAAGAATGACTCAATAAACTTTCACATATCTTATTTTGATCTCAGGCAATAAACTTCAATAAACCTTATCTCAGGCAATTATAAAGCCCTTTCGATTTCCACATATCTTATTTTGATAAAAAAAATGTATCAAGAACTCAATGGCAGCAAAAGATTTTCAAAGACAAATTTTGATGAACTCGAGAAATCTGAATACAACTCAATTTAGACATGCATAACAAGCAAAAACAAAGAAATGGATCTAATCCCATATATGGAAGTGATAAAATAAACCCAGTTTTAGTAAGCTTCACACAAAAAATGCCCAAGTATGCTGATATAAACATGAGAGCCAAACATATAAATCCTTCACGAGAAAGAGAGAAACAGAATGCCAAAAGAGAAGCGCCTCCAACGTAAATAGGCAAACTTTGCTCAGTTTTGGTCCTCTATACTCTTCCTTTTAAGACAAAAGATAAGAGATATGTGAATTGACTTCATCAGAAAAAGTGAAAAAGACATAGGTACTTTTGAATTAAAAAAAGCCCTAGCAAAGGGACGGAAATGAGGAAGGGAAGGCCGGGCGGGGCTTTACGTTTAAGGTCATAGGAAAATAAGGATGCGTGGAGGATAGTTCCCGCTTCCATTGATTGTCTGTTCCCTCTTTCTCGTGTGAAGGTTTATTTGAGCTGTCCTTGCACTTGATGAACCTTGAAGCAAAGTAATTCTCATCTGCAAACCGAACAAAAATCAAAGTCGGTGTTGGAAAAACAGAAAACCTGAAATGAAATAAAACAAGAACATGAAAATTGTTGATCATGGTTCACAAAATCTGGAAGAAAAGAATGCTGTGAATGGTAGTGAAAGGCGATGGCTTTTTTTTTTTTTTCTTTTCGCTTCCAACAAAGAGCGTCGTATTCGCGAGGAGTTTGAAGATCACGAAGCTGCTGCTGCTGCTGGACTTCCTCATGGGTTCTGTAGGGTTGTTGGAATGAAGGAGCTTGGAGAGGGAGAGGGTTTTAGGAGAAAAAGAGTAAAGGAAGGGAGGAATTAGGGAGTCGGAGAGAGTGAAATAAAGGATAAAAGAAATAAGATGCATGAGTTTTTTTTATAAGTTATTTGGCTACTAGGCTAAGTTGACTTAGCGACTAATAATATGTTAGTTGCTAAATTATTATAAAATTTGATTAAAGTAATAGTAATCATTACTTAATGACTGTAGATCATGCACCAACTAATTATTTAGAATTTAATTTAGATATAATATTAATATTGATATTTGTAATTTAATATATTTTATATTTTATAGAATAATATATAATTATTAAAAAATAAAATATTATAATTATATTATATCAATATTATATATATAACATAAAATATTATAATATATAAATTATATAAATATTAGAAAATAAATAAAAAATGCATATTATAATTTTATTTTATTTTATTATTCTATTTTATATTAATATTATATTAAAATATATACATAAATATAAATATAAATATTATAATTATATTATATAATATTATATTATATATTTAACAACTACTTAGTTATTGCAAGGACACTAGCTAAAGTTTTGTGACTAATATATGTTAGTAGTTAAGTTATACAAAATATACTTTGATTTAACTACTACAAATATTAGTCGTTATTTAGTTCTACATACCTTATAGTCACTAATTAGTTACTGCTTAGCTATACAAGAGGTAGTAACTAAGGTTAGCGACTAAATTTTTATCAATTATTAAGTGCTAAGACGGAAAAAAAAATTTTGTGTGAAATTTTTTAGTCTTCTTTTGACTACTACTTTTAGTGTAGTAATTCTACAAAATAGCTATTATTACATGTTGATAGCTAACAATTGACGTCATATATTTTGCGACTATATAATAACTATTTAGCCGCTAAGTGTTAGACAGTCACTAGATAATCATTATTTAGTAACTAAATATCTATTAACACATGTAATAGCTAAATTTTAGTAGTTATTTCTGCATTTTCTTGTAGTGTACTCTATAAATGTTAAGTTGATAGAATATTAAATAATTTTCCTTAAACAATGTGAAAATTAGATGATAGACTTTTTTTTTTTTTTTGCACAGAGAGAGTTGATTTTTGGTACTCTAGTTTTAGGTGCGTTGCACTCAATTGTTTAATGTATAACATGTATTTTGAGTCTTTGATATTTAAACAACGAGAGAATATCACTCATTCAACGTCTCATAATAGAAAAGAAACACTTTATTTTTATTATCATATTTTAACTATGAGGATTTATTGAGTCTATAAACATGTTTTATCTCATTCATATGTTGTTTTTTTAAAAGACAAATATAAATTTATAAATATAACTTAGTCTTATTCTAAAAATAAGAATATATAATCATATATTACATATGAAAATATATAGTGATATTTTCACTAATATTCGCTACTCTAGTTAACAAAGCTTTAGAATTTGGAATTAGGTGAGAATCATTTTTCATTAGATGACTTTTTTTTTAATTTTTTTATTATATTTCTAAATTAGTTCGAACATTTGAATATTTAAAACAAATTTATTATTATAGTAAAAACCCTCAAATTCCAAAATTTTCTAAAATGAGTAATTTGTATGAATGATTTCTAAATCGTGAGAATCATGTTTCATTAGATGATTATTTAATTTTTAAGTCGTCAATCCATCATCATATTTCTAAATTAGTTCAAACACGTTAATATTAAGAACAAATTTATTATTATAATAAAAATTCTCAAATTCCAAAATTTTTAAGTGTAGTCTAAAATGAGTAATTTGTATAAATGATTACTCAATTGTGAGAATCATATTTCATTAAATGACTATTTTAATTTTTTGAGTGCTCATTCCTTCGTCATAGTTTTAAATTAATTCAAACACTTGAATATTAAAAACAAATTTATTATTATAGTAAAAATTTTTAAATTCCAAAATTTTTAAGTGTAAAATCTAAAATGAGTAATCTGTATCTATGATTACTCAATTGTGACTCAAACTATATTTCAACTATAAAATAGAATTAGAAAAGGAGATGGCTATTTTATAATTTAAAGCTTTTGACTCTTCCTTCTTCTTCTTCTTTTTTTTTTTACCTAATAGAATTCATTTAATATAACAAAATTTTAAGATATTTTAATTAATATTTAGAGATGAAGAGATTGATTAATTAATTATATCAAATATAAAAATTAATTTTTATCTATCAAAAAGGCTTAACAATTTCTATCAAGGGAATAAAAGCTATATAAAATGAAAAACACAGTAAAATATTCATGCTCAAGGGAGTGGGGTGGGGAAGAAAAGATCATGATTAGTGACTCATCGAAAAGATCGATTGTGATTAAAAAAAAATCAAAATATAAAGTAATAAAAGAAAAGAGAAAGAGAGAAAAAGAATGGAGCAGAGCCGCTGATTATCATATTGTAGCGCTTTCGAAAAAAAAAAAAAAATCATATTGTAGCAGATGAGAATATGCCTTCACAATCTAACTATGCAACACAAGAATTTGAAAAAAAAAGAAAAAGAGTATGCAAGAATTAGAAATCTAAAATTTTATGTATTAATTATCACTTTCTGTTTTCTATGACAAGATTTTGTGTAGGTTTATTTTTTTTCAAAATATTCTGTAAAATATGAAAAAATCAAAAATAGTATTTTTAAAGTGTTTTAAATAAGTTTAATGATTCAAAAAATTTAAAAATATGCGTGTATTTGTAATTATAATTCAAATTTATAAACTTTACAATTAAGACATATTTTTGAATTTTAGTAACAATTATAGTCAAATTACAAAAATAAGAGAAAATTAATATTATTAATTAATGTTTTATCAATTATAGTTTGATTACTATTTAATCAATTAATTATAGTCTAATAAATAAACTTTTTTTGCCTAAATTTGTGATTTAACTATAATTATTACTAAAATTTAACAATGGATTTAAATTGCAAAGTTTATAAATTTTAGTTATAATTACAAATATGCGCATATTTTAGATTTTCTAGATCATTAGGTCATTTTAACTATGTAATTTTTAAAAAAATTGAAACAAAAGCCAAAAAAACTTCAATAATCAGAAACACATTGAATTTGCATTATAATGTAAATTAAAGTTGATAAAATCACATTATACATTGATGGTTTACATATCGTTGCTTCAAAATCTGAATATATATATATATATATAATAAATGGTTGTTATTTAAATTTGAATTTTCAAATACATCTATTTGAAAGGGTGCCACTCAGCTACCTTCAACTGTCATATATTTTTTTATACCTTTTATATTCTAAAAATTTTACAGATAAGTTTACAGAATTAACTTCTTTATTTTCTCATCAGCAAAAACTTTTTCTTTCTACAACGTGTTTCACAAAGAATTTTCTAAAAGAGGTTTTTAGGATTATTACCTATAAGCTCCTACGCTTTGTATTATCGTGTGAAAAATAGTATCATAACTCTATAGCAATTAACAAATAAATGAAATCATTAATTCTTTAAGGACAGAACTATGACACTGAGTAGTAATAATTATGTATTCATATAAAATTGTAACTTTTATTAATTATATCATAATTTAAAACCTACAAAATACAACTCAGAATTAGATTTTTTTAATGAATACTATTTGATTAATTTGAATTGTAACTATTATTAATTGTATCATAACTTAAAATCTACAAAACATAATCAGAATTAGATTTTGTAATAAATATTATTTGATTAATTTGAAATATCATTAAATATAATTTAGTACATATAAAATATAATTACCAATATTTAAAATACACCTTAACATATTATTTTTGTATTAAATCATTCTTATAATTTTCATAACCAAAATTTGTATATATTCTATGACATTTAATATCGTAACTGTAACCAAAAATCTATGATATACAATTCATAACTATATTTTTGTGATAAATACTATTGGGCTAATGATTCATAATTTAAAAGTATGCACATATTTGAAATTATAGCTCAAATTTATAAACTTTGCAATTGAGACTCATTTTAAATTTTAATAATAATTATAGTCTAACTACAATATTAAGAGAAAGAGTGTTCTTATTGCCCATTTATTAATTATTTTTTTATCAATTAAGTATCAATTATAGCTTAATTATCATTTAATCAATTAATTATAGTCTAATAAACACTTTTTTTTCTCATAAATTTATAATTAGGCTATAATTGTTACTAAAATTTAAAACTAGGTCTTAATTTCAAAATTTATAAGTTTGGGCTATAATTGCAAAATTTTCTGAATAATTAGGCCAATACTATTTGATTAATTTAAAATATTATTACATATAATTTTATGCATATAAAATGCAACCGTTGACATTTGAAATATAACATATTATGTTTCTATTAAATCATTTAAATAATTTTTATAAAATTAAAATAGTAATATATTATTTATGATCTAATATTATGTATTATATAAAAATGATAAAATTATATTTTTATAATATAAAATAAAATTTTTTATTAAATAAATTGCAGTTATTTTAAGTATTTTAAAGAAAAAACTATAAAATTCATTTTTTTTTTGTAAAGTAAATAAAATTTTTTCTATTAAACTACTAAACCTTTATGTTAAGTAATTTGCAAAAAAAAAACAATTTATCATTTTGTTGTGAAATAAATGACTTTTTTTAATTAAGTTATAATACACATTTTATATTAAATAGCTATTTATGAAAATCCACTAAAGTTTTTTTTGAAGTGAAGAAGATTTTTCATTAAATTATAAATAATTTATATTAAGTAATTAATTTATAAAAAATGATAAAATTGTCTTTATATTATAACTTAAAATAATCTTTCATTATGTAAACTATAGTTGTATTAAGTAATTGTTTTATGAAAAGAGCTATTAAAATTTATTTTTTTTGTAAAATGAAAGAATTTTTTTGTTAAGTTACTCGTACATTATGCTAAATACACTTTACAGAAAAATAATAAACTTTTTTTATGTAATGAAATGATTTTTTCGTTAAATTATATGTACTTTATATTAAATAATTACTTTATGAAAAACTTTTAGTTTTTTTAATGAAATGATGCAAATTTTTTATTAAGTTATAAATAATTCCATGAACTAATTTATAAAAAATGATAAAGTCATCTTTTTAATATGAAATAAATTCATTTACTAAGTAGATTATAATTACATCAGGTGATAACTTTTTGAAAAAGACTTAAAGTTTTCATTTAATTTGAGAAGTGAATAAAAAAAAAAAGGGTTAAGTAGCTAAGACATTCTGTTAAGTTACAGAATTTAAGGTGTTCTATGTTATTTTTGTATCAATACGAATTTGAGGTATTTTATATTACTTTTGTATCAATTCAAATTTGAGATATTCTCTATAGTAGAAAAGGCCATTTTTTTTTAAAAAAAAAGCTTATTAATTCTTAAAATTCAAATTTTTTCAAATTTTGACAAAATTAGTCAATCTTTTTAATTTTGGCAAAATTAGTCAAAATTAATAAAATTTTAGCAAATCTGGCTAAAATTAAAATTGATCAAAATAGAATGACATATCACGTTAAAATATTGAGTTAAAATAATGTTAATTGATGCTAGCAACTAATAATAACTAATTTTACTATTTTTTATAAAAAGTTATGTCAGTTAATTTATCATGTCACATGATATATCATTCTATTTTGATCAATTTTAAAATATTAAATTAAAATAATATTAATTGATATTGGTAACTAATGTTAACTGATTTTACTTTTTTTAATAAATGTTCATGTCAGTTGGTTTGTTATGTCGCGTGAAATATCATTTTATCTTGATGAATATTAAAATATTGAGTTAAAATAAGGCTTAATGATTCAAAAAATTCAAAAGTATGCATGTATTTGCAATTATAGCCCAAACTTATAAACTTTACAATTGAGACGCATTTTTGAATTTTTGTAATAATTATAGCCCAATCACAAATTTAACAAAAAAGTGTATTTATTAGGCTATAGTTAATTGATATTTAATTGTTTAAATAGTAATTAAGCTATAATTGATAATTAATTGATAAAATTAATTAATAAATGGATAATAAGTACACTAATTTTCTCCTAATTTTGTAATTTGGCTATAATTGTTACTAAAATTTTTAAAAAAATGGATTTCAATTTTAAAATTTATAAGTTTGGGCTATAATTGTAAATATGCATATACTTTTAGATTTTCTAAATCATTACGCCTTTGATAAAAAATCGCTAGGAGACCTGCCCTAAGAATTCTTTGTCCCAAAAAGTTTAGAAATCAAGTTATCAATCAAAAGATTAGAACCCTAAGAAAACAAAGTCCTTAAAACTCCAACCTTGAAAATGCCACAAAAGTTTATCACTCATTTAATATGTCTAATTGTGTATTCTATCAAGAGCACAAGAAAACAAAGTATAAATTGGCAAAACTCAATAAAATTGATTAAAAATTAATTGTCCTTTTATCATACAAGACTTTGGCTTTATATAAAACTTTACAAATTGAAGTTTCCTACCTAGAAAAGGTTTTAAATTCCTAACCAAATTCATATCTAAGTATGAAATATATTATAAACAAGATACTTACTAAAAAGAAAACAAAAAAAACTTAAAAATAGCTAACAAAAACAAGAATCTCAAATTGTTGCTCAAGACGCACGACTATGTGCATGGTCGTGCGAGTTCACGATGTTGATGGCTAGTTACTTGCCTTCGATGCACAACATGTGCCAACTTTCTGCCCAATTTTATTTCTTCGAAGCATGGTTGTGTTTCATAGTTGCATGGCCGTGCTCCATGTTTTTGTTCGGCCAAATAAGTTTCTTTTGACTTGTAGTTTTTTTCTTGAACTTCCTTCTATGCAATTAAAGTATAATGAATGTGATAAGAAAATCCTCTATTTTGCTATTGTAATTTCATGATTAATTATTGCAAAACTTTTTCCATTCTTTTAGTCTTTGACTTTTTCATTGAAACATTGACTCCTTATAATGGATTTTGGAAAGGTTTGCTAGCACCTTGATCTCCATCAGCCTTAAAATAATGTTAATCGATATTAGTAACTAATGTTGACTGATTTTACTAATTTTTTTAATAAAAATTAATGTCAGTTGGTTTGTTACGTCAAGTGATATATCATTTTATCTCGATCAATTTAAATTTTGGCTAGATTTGCTAAAATTTTATTAGTTTTTGCTAATTTTACCAAAATTAAAAAGATTCATCAATTTTATCAAAATTTTATTAATTTTGACTAATTTTATCAAAATTAAAAGAATTGATCAATTTTATTAAAACTTGAAAAGATTTAAATTTTATGAGTCAATAAACCTTAAAAAAAAGGAAAATCAACATGCCTCAAAGCCTTAACTCATATCCATTGTCATAATAATTCATTCAAATTTTTTTTATTTTAAATTAGACTTCCCTCTTTAATGCATTTATAAGAACTTCATCAATCTCAATTTTTTTGGTCAATTATCCTCGATTGACTTAGTTAATACCAAGGCAACACAATTGAGTCACGAATTTTCTAGATTCCTCGCCAACTTGAATCTTAACTCCCAACTGATCAATTAGGGCCTATTTGGTAGAGTGTAATAGGCTATGTAATGAATGGCCCGTTACATTGTTTGGTATACTTTAGTCCATAGTAATGAATAACATGGGTGTACTTTTCATTACAACAAAACGATTACAACTCATTATAGCTAAAAAAAAGGATTTCTCATTACATCTCTTACATTTTCTCTCCTTTCCAACTTTTCAACCTTCAGCTTTACAAGATATGAAATTCCCAAATTAAATAGATTCTTCTCATATTAAACCCTAGAACTCAAATTCTTATTGTTTTTCTTGCTTTTCCAGAGTCAAGTCAGTTCAATTACATAATCATCGAAGACACAAGTGAGTTCAATTCAGTTTTCTTTCAGTTAGTTCTTTTTACTTGAATTTTAGTGGTTTTTTATTTTATGGTTGCAGTAGTAGGGAAATCATGTCTGCTCTTGTAATTCACCTATAAGAGGTTCCAGTCGATTCATGATCTTACCATCAGTGTCAAGTTCGGCGCTCGGATAGTCGCCAACGACAATCGCCCTATGAAGCTTCAAATTTGAGCAGTCGGAGCACTATTGGTTTATGACATTACAAGGTCAGTATATATGAATTGGTAGATGATTTATAAGCAAACAAGACTTTGGTCAATTTGACCAGAATTTTTTTTCCCCAAAATAAGAGTATAGTGTGTTTTTCCACAATCAATTTATCATATATTAATTACATAGTGTCTCAAATATGTATGTTTTTTGGTTGATAACATTGCACTATTTAGTATGATGAGATTTTGAGTTCTTTGTCCTGGGGGAATAATTTTCTTAGCCACCATAGTAAATTGATGAGATGAAATAGCAAGCTTATACTATTTCATTTTGATAAGTCCTCTAAAGTCCCTTTCCAAAACAACAGCTTGCTTCCATGTTTGCATTAATTTATAAACTCTTTCATCTAGTCCTCTTTCCATGATCCATATGTCCAACATGCAAAGTACATGGACAAGTGGACTTCTACATCATTTCTGAAAACGTGGTACAATATCAATCACTATGCAAAGTTTTTTTTTTTTTTTTTTTTTGAGAAAATTGAATAATGTTCTTTGGTTGAACTAAAGAAGCAAAAGAAAATGGAGGACCCACAACACAAAATCAATCATTATCTCATACAATCCAAACATAATTAATTATTAATAAAATATTAATAAATGACTAAAATTAAGGAAATATACAAATACAGGTCAAATACAACTATTCTTTTTTGCTGATATTTAATGTCAGAACTAAATGCACTATAAGTTTTGTTGGTTAGTTTTTAAGCTTGAAGGGGTATTGTAACTGTGGTGTGCACAAGAAGAAGTCGAGTTGTTTGTACATTTGATCAGTTCTACCATGGCACAATGTGATCTGCCTGTACTATTTGATCAGTTCTTTTTTTTTTTTTTGAACTTAATGTTAAAAAAGAACATTATTCAATTTTCTAAATTTGGGATGTTCTTTTATTGGTATAATATTTGTATAGTGATTGATATTGTTTGGTTTACATTTCTTTAGGTATAATTTATTGATTGCTAGACAAGTAAGACTCGCCTAAGTTTGGCCACACAGAAATTGATAAGAAGAAGAAAATTGGTTGTTGTATTGTCACAATGGTTAGAGATATTAAATATGATAAGTTGGTTTTTCAATTATACTGTAATATAGTGGTTTCATATGCTCAAAGTTGTTTAAAAGCAAAATATATCCATGATTTTTTCTTAAGAAGAAAGATCATGATCATGAAACTAAAGATGTTTTCTTTTCCATTCCTGATGATAAAAAATAAATTTAAGTGAAAACTTTACTTAATGGAGATATTTGAGTATTATGATGAAAAAGAAACAAGTCTTGTGTCTTAAGAACTTTTATTTTTGTTATGTTTATTTTAGTAGCATAAACTACATTTAGACATAATATTGAATGAAGTTTGACTGTGAAAAACAATAGACTTGTAAGGCTAAGGCTAAGTTGTATTTTTAATTGACTTTGGATGCATATTATCATATTTCTGATCTATTAAAAATGAGTGATATTTTTTTATATTAATTTATTGCTTGAGGAAATAGACCTAAATAAAAATTATTTTTCTTACAAATAACATTTAGCTATTTTTTATAAATTATTTAATAATTGAATTTTAATTTTTTAATATTAGTTTTGATTTTTTATATTATAATACATGTGGATATATTAAAAATTTTAAATTTAAAATTTAAAATCAAAATAAAATTTAAAATTAATAAAATTTTTATTTAATTACATGCATATAATATAACCAAATATAAAAATGTAATAGTCATTACATTATATTCACTTATGAAATCAAATATAATAATGCAATCATTATTATATTATATTACATTACCATTTGCATTCAATTATATAATTGATTATATTTTATTATATTACACTCTACCAAATGTTATGTTACCAAATGTTATGTTTATGCATCAATAAACTGATTTGCGCCCATCGGCCACGTCAGTACACCAACCCCCGACGCGATCCTTTTAATAATAGTCCATCCGCAGTGAGTTAAAAATGCACCCACCACCCGATATTTTAATATGGCTAGAGCTTCAAGCGACCCCCAGTACGCTTGGTCAATAGTTTGCGGACAAGCCTGTTTGGAGCTTGTTTATATTTATTTATTTAGATTCTCAAATGAATTTGAGCAAATTATAAAGATCTTAAAAAACATGAGTGCTGGGCTCGTGTAATATTTTCAAATAAGCTCACTCAATGTTCATGAAAAACTTATTAAATACTCATTTTATATAAGATGTAAAAACTAATTTTTGAATAAGCACAAGATTAGCTTGTTCAATAGTTGGCGTCGAGTTTGAATTCGGGTTCACTCATGAGTTTGGCTTACTACCAAACATAAACGAATCAAGCTAGAATAAAGCTCATTTCAGCTAACTTACAAAATAAACGAACAAGCCTGAATAGAACAAAATTCGGCTTGGCTTAGTTTCTTTGTATCCCTTAAATATAAGTGCCCATCCTTAGATGATAAACCCATCTGGCCAAAGTGTCTCTTACTCGCTTGACGTGCGTACTTCATCTAGTTGCCTAATGCACTAGATAAAATGAAACCCGCCATTCTCCATGCAGATGCCAATTCATCCATTTGCTTACTTCTTAGCATCCCAAGATGTAAACCATGAAATGATGTTTCTTCTGCTTTAACCAAGTCATCAGTTCATGACATGGCACCGTGCTTGATCCATCCCAATTTTAATAATAGGTCCTATAAATCCATCGTCAGAATCAAATGGCAGAAATGGGCGCCCACTTGTGTTTTATGTGATCGAGATAAATACACTCTAATTCAGCGAATGTGTTGATAATGATTCCCCAACTCATTAAATTATCTCAACAGCAGTCTCTAAAAAATTATTGATCCGATCTGAGAGATTTGCCGCTAGAGTAATATAAAGAATTTGGTATGTCAAGAAATGACACTAGGAAATCCATGTTGTTCGGATTCTCAGGACAAACCGTAACGCAAAATGGGAATGCCTACTTGGCGAGCCAAAAATCGTGGGTTCAACCCAGGAAAAAATTAAAAATGATAGCGATAGTGGGTTACTTTTAATTTCTTTTTAAGCTGGCATATGAATGGTTAGGGTATTTTTAAGCCACTATGAATTAGGTTAATCTGAATTTAGTTCCAAACAATTTTAAAGACATTACTTGGCTCATCTATTTGACTTCATTAACCTCTCCTTTCACTTTCAAGTTTAAGCTCGTTTATCCTCCTAATCAGTGCATCCAAATCTGCGTCTGAGCTTCCCCCTTTCGCCACTGCACTCAACGCTGCAGCTTGCAGTTTCTTCATTTTCACCCTCTCCGGCCGAGTTTCTTCTAATGACTCAGCCAATGTCCGAGCCAACTCCTCTAACTCGGGTATCTTCTGAGTTGACCCACTAACTCGAATCCCAACTTGTAACTGATCAACTAATAGCTGCGCGTTAATGAACTGATCAGCACCCATCGGCCACGTCAGCATCACCACGCCAGCAGCAATCCCTTCAAGGGTGGAGTTCCACCCGCAGTGTGTCAAGAACGCGCCAACAGCGCGGTGCCTTAATATGGCCACCTGTGGAGCCCATCCTTTTATGATAAAACCCCTGCCACTACCAGCTACACGATCATCAAATCCATAGGGTAGAACACCATCCCCATTACTCGACGCGCGCCCCTCATCGTCTTGCTTCACGCACCATATAAAATATACTCCGCTGTTCTCTAACGCAGCGGCCAGCACAGTCATTTCGTCACTTGTCAACACCGTACGGCTGCCGAAGCAAACATACATGACTGAGTTGTAATCATGCGAATCAAGCCACTTGAGCACGTCGTCACATGGCACGGAGCTGGACCCACCACGGTAACCTGTCCCTATTACATCATCGGATGGCAAAACTGGACCTATGGACCAAACGCTGTCGTTTGGGAACTTCATTTTCAGGTGATCGAGATACACACGCTCTAACTCGGCAAACGAGTTCAAAACCATTCCTGAACTGGCTAAATTGGACACAAAGCAGTCCCTAAAAAACTCCCAGTCAGGGCCCTTAGACATCCTATAAATGTGAGAGAGTTGCCACCAGGGGTAAACCGGGGAATTCGGGATGCCAGGAAACGACACTACGCGGTCGAAGTCATTCCGGTCATCATTTTGTGGCTGGTCGCGCCAAAGAGAAGCGGCAACGGAGAAAGCTAAGGCGCCAAATGGGGAAAAGACTATGCGAGGCACGCCGACTTGGAAGGCGAGTTCAAGGGTCCAGCCGTGGAAGAAATCAGAAATAATTGCGACAGGAGGGGAAGTGTGGGATTGGAACCAAGTTAGGATGAGAGGGTAGTGGTGATCGCGAAAGAAAAGCATGTCAGCGATGAGGCGCTTTTTGGAAGAAGGGGAATTGGGTGGGGACGGAAGAAGGAGGTGTTGGAGTTGGGAGGATGGATGGCGGGAAAGGAGAGGATGGAGCAAAGGGAGTTTGTTGGTGGTGAGGAGGACGGTGATAGTAAGGCCGCGGTTGAGGAGGTGGTTTGTTAGGTCGAGGAGGGGGATGATGTGACCGGAACTTGGGAATGGGTAGACCAAGATGTGTGCTCCGGTTGGATTGGTAGACGTGGTGGTCGACATGGCTTTGGAACTGTGGGTTGGTGAAGCAAATGCATTGTTTGGTTAGTGCGTCACAACGAGGACGCTCGACTGGGTGGGTATAAGGAATTTCTTCTTAGTGGTTGTCCGTACGTCACGCCTGACGTTTGTCACTGTGGTTTTTCCTTATTTGTGTATCCAAAGCTTTGAATTGATTGCTTTTCTGTGTTTCACATGAAGAGATGCTATTGAGGCCCCACAGTTACATTTTTTTATTTTGTTTTTTTAACAAAAGTCCATGTTTAGATCAGTGTTTCGAAGATGAGACATACTAATCGGTTTGATTTGATGGATAAAATTAAAAATTAATTTAATTTTTAAAATAATTATTATATTTGTAAGTATTATAAATATTTTTTAATTTTTTCAAATTTTTTTATAATATTTATTAAATTTTCTTTATTATTTAATTAATTAAAAAGGATAGATGACCCACAAATCAATCGGTTGGCTAATTTACTAATTAGTTCAGATTTTAAAAACGTTGGTCTTGATGATATTAATCGCTGTTGCTGCCATCATGTAATCACCATTAACCTCCTGTAATTGTTACATTTAGTAATTTAGTTAATGGCCTTTTCATTTCAATACTTAAATTGTAAATAAAACCAAATTTTTGTTTTTAATCTGATTGACTGATTCAAGAAAAAGAGTATATCTATATGAGATTCCAAGCACAGTAAATCATTAATAATTTAATTGAAAATTGATTTATATTATATATTAGACAAAGTGTCATAATTAATTATCAAGAACAAATTACAAAGAAGTTTCTTCTTTAATGAAACACTGGACCTCTATTGTGAAGAAAATTTTTCCAAGAAAACTTAATTTTCAACATAATTAATATTCGTAAAAAATTTTCTTTTTTTTAAAAAATAATAATAACAAAAATCCAATCCAGATTATGTTATTTTGAAATTGCTTAACCATAAAAAATGAACAATAAATCAAACACAGAAATATGTCATTTATTGATCAATATATCAATAATTTATAAAAAGTGAAAGCCTCGATAAACTCAGGTTATGAACTTCATCAACATTTCTCTGATTATTGTCTACAGGGTGTGAATAATCTAATTCTAATGTAGTATCTATTATCTTATACAGGCTTTTCATTTCTTGTTTTTTTTTTCCCCCTTTTTTCAATTCATTCTACTTCTGTTTATCCTATTATAATCAAGATTCATTAATTATCATCATGGTTTTTTTTTCCCTTTCAAGGTATTATGATTATAAAACCCTAATGATTTAGAATTTTCACATATTTTGCATTTGTATGTGGACCTATGTTAAGCTAAATATGTGTACATGTGAGTGATTGGTCTACATATGATACCTATAAATAAATAATTTAATTCAAATTAGATAAATGTAAGGAATTTCAGAATTAGACCGAAGTTTTATCATTTAAAAAAAATGAAGCTATTGCCGCAGCAGCATCAAGCACCGAATATTGTTATTTATTTTTTCTTCTTAATTGAATTTATTACTTGATAAATATAGCTATCAAAACATCAAGATATTAAAAAATTATATATATTTAATTTTAAATGTTAAAAGTAAAATATAATAAATGCTTATCTAGAATAAATATTACTTCATTAATGAGTTATTAATAACTGATGATAATAACAAATCGTCAAACTCAAAATAAAACAATATATTAGCTATAATTTCATAGTTGTATAATGTTATAATCAATCAATATATATGATTAATTTTAATCTAAAAACAGTTTTAGATGAATGTTTGTCATTTGTCAAACAATTATATTGATAGTATAATATTTTTAAAAAGTAGAAATATTAATATATTTTTATTTCTCCATATGATAAATTAATTAAAATTTTAAATTTCACAATTAGCCAAAAAAGATATAAAATTTAATACTATAAAAAAATTTTACACAAAAATAATTTAAAGTTTAATAATATAGAAAATTCTTCATATTATCATCTTTAATATTTGATAAAATAAATATTTAATTCTATATAATAAAAAATTAAAAGCATTAAAGAGACAAAAATAGTTAACAAAAGAAAAAAAAAAGTAAGACTACAAATAATTTTATTTTTATCGAAAAAATTTATTAAACTATTTTAATTATAATTTTGTTATTTTGTTTACTTGAAAAATATATAATTAGATAATAATTTTATCATAAAAATAATAATAAATTCTAATGATTATTTATATATTAATTTTAATAATTATTTAATAAAATAAATATTAAATATTTTTAAATTTTATTATTAGAATTATACATTGGAACACATATTCGTGATTAATCTTCTATCAATATATAATTAATTTTAGTTTCAAACTTAATTTTAAATGAGTATCTACTATTTGTTAAGCAATTATATTAGCAATATAATAATTTTGACAATTGATAATATAATATATTTTTATTTATCATATGATAAACAAGCTAATAATTTTTATTTTATCACATTTATCATCTTTAGGACATTAATAAAAATAAATATTTAATTTTTCATATAATAAGAAAAAGTAAGATCTTGTTTGGATTGAGAGAATTTAAAATTCATGGATATGATAAAATCAATAAATTCAAATTTATGGACAGCAAAATCAATGAATTTTAAAAATTTTATTGTTTGGTTTGAACATAAAATCCATGGATTGTTACGGATAATCTTAGAATAAAAATATTATAATAATCTATCATTTTATTAAAAATGATGGATTTTGAAAACTCAAAATGAAAAATTTTGAAGAATGATAGATTTTACAAAATCCAAAGAAAGTGAAATTTTTTAGTTTGCCAAAGGATGATTTTAACTCAAATCCATGAATTTTATGAAATCTCTCGATCCAAATGATACCTAAAAGAAATAAAGAGAAAAATAGCCAACAAAAGAAAAAAAATAAAATTATGAATTTTCTTATTTTTACACAAGAATTATATTATTATTAAATTTACTAAAATAATTTAATTATATTTTTTATTTTTATTCTTTTATTTATTTAAAAGGTCTAATTATATAATAATTTTTATCAAATAATGATATATAATAAAATAATAATGAATTTTAAATATTATTTATATATTGATTTTAATAATATAAATATTTATTTATTTATTTAATAAAAATAAAAATTAAATTTATTCAAAATTTTATTGCTATAATTAGCAGGTTTGTAACTAGTATATAATTAATTATAGACTCAAACTCATTTCATTTATCAAGTAATTTTATTAACAATATAATATTTTTAACGAGTGAGAATGTAATATATATTTTTATTTTTTATGTAGCAAGTAAACTAATATTTTTTAGTTAACTAAAATAAAATATAGAAATTTTAATGACATAAAAAATTTTTCACATAAAAATAATTTAGAAAGTTTAACAATATAGGAAAATTTTCACATTCATAATAAGTTTTCTATATAATACAAAATAATTTAAAACACTAAAAAGTTAAAAATGGCCAATAAAAAAAGTAAAACTATGATTTTTTTTATTTTTGTATTAAAAATTATATTATTATTATTAAAACTTATTTTACTAATTTAATATAATTATAATTATAATTTTTATTTTTTTATTTACTTGATACTAACTTTTATAAAATAAAAACATATTATAAAATGCTAATTAAATTTTTATTATTATTCATATATTAATTATAATTATTCAACTAATTAACTTATTATTTAATAAAAATTAGGAATTAAATTTATTTAAATTTTATGATTACAATCATACTATTGCAAATTCGTGTGTTTGCAATCATCCTTCAAATGAACACAAATTTTAAGATTTTTTTATCGCATTAATTCAAAACTTTGTAAGCATTCCCTGTAAATTTGTTAACAAGCCTGCTAATTTTTCTTTCACCATGCAACTACAAGAACACACGAGGAAATTCACTATATTCTCTCATTTGCTACTTAGCCACAAGAAACATGGGGGAAAAAAGCAGCAAAATGAGAAAAAGAAATTATTATGTTAAAAAAAATGTGGATTTTCTTTCCTTCGGGGTAAAAATTTTTTGGAAGAAATTTTGAAAGATCTATGGTGTCAAATGTTGCCCATCACTCATAAGAAGCTTTTGAAAGTCAAAATTCTGATATGAACCACCAAATTGTTTAGGAATTAGATTGGTTGACCTTGATGAACTAGCTTTCTCTCCAACAGTCTACTTTCGCTTTAG
>CATIWR010022621.1:0-23114 GCA_949677035.1 Omphalea diandra | reverse complement strand
TGTCATTGAAGGATTTATAATCATCCTCTAAATTTTGACATTTTCTTTTGTAAGACTTCATTTGTGACTTGTATTTGTCACATCTCATAGTTAGAGCCTCTAGCAGCTCTTCATCTATCTCATCAAACTTAAAATCAAAATGAGAGTGGGAAGAAGTATTTACCTCATTTATAGAATCTTCTTGTTTCATGAAACAAATGTTGGCAACTTCTTCTTCTTCCTCATCTTCACTTGAGCTGTCATCCCAAGTGGCTGAAAAATTCTTCTTCTTCTTCTTGTCCCATCTCTTATTCTTCTTTAATTTGGGACAATTGTACTTAATATGGCCTTGCTTGCTACATTCATAACAAGTGGCATCATTGGATCTTTCTCTTAGACTAGGAGCTGTCTTCTTGAAGCTTTTTCTTTCTTTTCTTCTTTTAATCAACTCCTTTGTCTTTCTTGAGAGCATTGCTAGCTCCTCTTCTTTTTTGTCACTTTCTTCATCACTTGAGGCACTTTCTACCTCCTTCTCCTTTATTAAGGATTTGAGAGCCAGGGTTCTTCTTTCTTTTCTAGTTTATCTCCTTGGCCTATGAGTTTCTTCATTAGCTCATCTTTTTGTAAGGCCAACTCATGAGTTAAGAGTTTTTCTATCAACACATATGTTAGAACCTTCCCAATCTCTGGATTAGACTCTTGGATGCTGCACACTCTAGCACCAAACTTATTTAAAGGAAGAGTTTTGAGGATTTTTGTGTTTACCTCATAGTTAGTGAGAGTCCTTCCAAATTTCTTCATGTTGGTGATGATGGATAGGAGACTATTCATCATTTCGGTGATGCTTTCATGGTCCTTCATCATGAATAGTTCCCATTTTGTCACATACATCTTCAAACGGCTTGATTTAACTAGTGTTGTGCCTTCATGGTAGTTCTCAAGAGTCTTTCAAATGACATGTGTTGTTTGGCAAAGTTGCACTCTTTCAATCTCTTCTCTAGAGAGAGCTTAGAAGAATGGCTATTGCCCTCTTATTTTTGCTATTTGATCTCTGGTGAGCTTCAAGCCATTCTTTCCTTGGAATGAGCTCTTCAATTCCATCCACTACTTTACTGGGTGGCTTCCATTCTTTGACAACCACATCCCAAAGGTCCACCACATCTGTGTCAAGGTATATTTCCATTTTATACTTCCAATGAGTATAGTCAGATCCATCAAAGTGAGGCTTGAGGTGTGAGTGGATTTCCTTTTGTGCCATAAACTTTGCTCACATAATTAAGGATAGAATGTGAGACTTGCCTCTGATACCACTTGTTGGCCTTAGGCACCAAGAAGGGGGGTTGAATTGGTGTATAAAAAAAAAAAGAGTAAGGGATAAAGAAGAGTAGAAAAATGAGGCACACGATTTATGGTGGTTCGGGTATAATCGACCCTATGTCCACTTCCTAATTCTCTGCAATTGGGTGTTCCACTAACTTAGAATGATGTTTCTAAGCTCATACCTAACTTTTACACTTTGTGTTTTTAAGCCTCACACAACAACCTTTACACTTTGTGTTTTTAAGCCTCACACAACAACCTTTACACTTTGTGTTTTCAACGCTTACACAATAATCTTTGCACTATGTGTTTTTAAGGCTCACACAACCACCTCTCTTGAGCGTTTGCATAGGCTCACACTACAACCTTTACATTTAGTGTTTAATGCTCACACCCAACACTTACAATCTTATAAAGAATATAAGAAAATGAGTAGCAAAAGATTGAGAGCTTTAACACTAGTAATGAATTCTTTATCTTTCTGATTTATCACTATTTGGTGGAGTATTTATACCCCATACCCACTAACGAGGCATTAGACTTTAAGGCTCAATAAATCTCCAAGATATGTTAGGCAGATTCTGCATTAATTGCATGTCAGGCAGGAGTCATGGTCACTACTACTCAATCGCGGTCGCGAAATCCAAATTTCCATATGGGAGCTAAAAATTTCGACAAAAAAAACTCATTTGTATTTAACGGCTAGTCCATGTGGTAGCTTCTTATTGGTCCATTAGGAAAATATAGTCATTGTATTCTAACTACCCACAAAAATAGCGATTGTGATTCTTTATTATACAAGGCGCGACTGAGGATGCAAATTCTTTTATTTGAAAGACATTCTTCTTCTTTTAGAATCACGGTCGCTACCTAAAATGTCACCCTCAGGAATTTTGTTCTCCAATGGATACCTAGTACACTTAACATGTTAAGATTGTGGATTGGCTTCCCTATCTAATCACTTTGAAAGTTACAGTTGTGACTGAAGCATGACACACACCATGAATTCATCTGTGACTTTGGCACTCCCATCTTTTGATGAGTTTTAGTAGCGATGATGCCTGCGAATCTTTTTAGCTAAGTTTCACCCTTGAACTAGGTTGTGATCTTGAATTACAAACCACCGACCGCGAATTTGGATGAACTTTGCCTTCTTGAAGACTATGCAATCCTTCCAACTTCTAATGGAAAAACTAACTTATTTTCTACAAAACAACACTTAATTGAAACATTATACATGATCAATCTCCTTTGTCAAGATCAAAAGAGGTCCAAGACTTAGGATTAACCATCCTAGTCCAACATTGTTATTAAAAGGCTTGTTGAAGCCTTACACCTTCAGCCCCATGATGATATTCGTAGGTCTGCGACCTTATTGCTTTGGCATTGATGAGACAATTAAGGTCAATAAAGTTTATGTTTAGAAGGTAGGTGGTTTTGAAAAAGGTTTTCATTTTGTAGGGTTAAAGAACTAACATGCTTATAGATAATAGTGATGTATGTGGAAAGTAAAATCTGTCCATATTTAGACTTGCTTAAGTGAGCAAAGTAGTCAATATAAAATCTCCTACTTTGAATGGGTTTACCCTTAATAAGGCAATAGAGAAAACAAAGTTCTTTTTATGAGACCTTTCCATTCCCATTACCACGGGCATAAATGGAAAAGGTAATGATTCAGTGAATCTACCAAAAGGTTAAAGAGTTTATGTTTCTAGCAAGTGAGACCTTGGAGTCATAGTGGATTTTAATGAAAATCCATCGCTAAAACTCATTGAAATTAAAATGAAGTTGGCTTAAGTTCCATAGAACGTTATCATCGATTTGGAAGTTGAAAAGGGAGCAAAGGTTAGGGTAGCTGAGAAAGTAAGAATATTGGCAGCCTTGCTTATCTCTAAAGTGGCCAAGAATTCTCTTATGACCTCTTCTTAGCCTAGTTCATCTTTGAAGATAAAGTCTTCGCATCTAAGGTTAGAGAGGTACTTTCTTATCTCTCTTTCAATATTTAGAGATTCCAGCATAGATGGATGGAATCTTGTTAGGGTGGATGACTTTATTCTTTATAATCTCATATCTTTTCTTCTCCTCCATAGTTACTCCATTCATTAGGTGTAAAGGTGGTTGTCTTAAGGGAAGGGAAGAAGTTTAAGGGGCTTTGCCCTTGTCAATGTCTCTAGGTGGTTTTCTTAGAGCCATGAAAGAGAAGAGATGTAGTGGGAAAGAAAAAAGAGAAATAGAAAAAGAAAAGTGCTTTAAGTGAGAATGAAAGATAGAAAGAGAGAAAAGTGAAAGAGATGGATTGAAAGGGGTTTACATAGGCAAAGAATGAGGGAAAATGACTAAAAAATGGCTAGAAAATATGTTTAAAATAAAAGAGTTATTACCCAATAATTTTCGTAATTCACGACTGTGAATCTTAAGTTGTGATCACGAAGTACAAAATATGTGAGTAACTGATAGTTTGACCTTGAAAAGATGTTTTGAAAACTATTTGAAATTTAAAATTTTGAAAATTTATAAGGGTGACGAAGCAATTGTGACAAACTTTAAAAGTCTTGAAAAATCAAGGTGACTTATAAATCTCGACTATAACAATTGGTTTCAGTAACGATATACAAAACATTTTTAAAAACAAGCTTAAAATTAAAATTTATTTAAATGGCCCATATACTAAGTGATCAATTCATATATAGATGATTAATTCAAACCATGAATGTGGAAAAACTTAATTGCAAGTTGAATTAATTCATCTCACCACAAACAATAACACTACCAAACAATAATAATATATTAGTAACATATCAATCATCTCAATTATCAATCAAGTAATATATGTAAATAATGAGATTGATTTTCACCCTAGAAAGCTTCTATCAAACATCCTTAGTTCCTTTTTAATAGAGTTCATCCTTTCTTCATTAAAGGGTTTAAGAAAAATATTGGCTAATTAGTTGTTAGTGTTAATAAATTCTGACACCGCTTTGCCATTTTGCATATGGTCTCTCAAGAAATGATGCCTAATATCTATATGTTTACTTCTTGAGTGTTGGATGAGATTCTTTAAAAGATTTATTGCACTTGTGTTGTCATATTTAATTGAAATGTGATTAACATCTTTGCCATAATCCTTGAGTTGTCATTTCATCTAAAGAGCTTGAGTGCAATAAAAACTTGCCACCATATATTCCACTTCGGTCGTACTGAAACTTATGTCTTGCTAAACTAAGAAACTAAACATTCACTAATAAATTGATAAGTTTTAAAAGTGTTGTTTCTATTAAGTAAGCTCCCTGTATAATTTGCTTTCAAACAACTAAGAAGACTAAAAGATGAGTTCTTAAGATACCATAAATCTAAAAGCAATGTAACATGCAAATATTTTAAAATCTTTTTAATCACATGAAAATGAGATTCTTTTAGGCATGATTGATATCTTACACATAAGCATACTTTAAACATAATATAAGGTCTAAAAAAGGTAAGATAGAGAAAAAAGCCAATCATACCTCTATATTTGTTCTCATCTATTGCCTTATTTGATTCATTTTCGATTCATCTTTGTTAAACTTAATTGAAGATCTCATTAGTGTCTTGGCAACCTTACATCCCTCCATCCTAAAATTTCTTGAGTAATTCTTTTGTGTATTTGAATTGGTTGATGAGGATGCCTTCTTTGTATTGTTTGATTTGTAGACAAAGGAAAAATTTTAACTTTCTCATCATGCTCATTTAAAATTCCCTAGTCATACACTTAACAAATTATTCATAAAGAGATTTGTTAGTAACACCAAATATAATGTCATCAACATAAATTTGAGCTATGAGTGTATGCTTATCTTACTTTTTCACAAACAAAGTAGTGTTAATCTTGACTTTTTTTTAATATCATTTTTCAAAATAAATGAACTAAGTCTCTAATACTAAGCTCTAAGAGCTTGTTTCAATTTATACAAGGCCTTAGTTAATTTGAAAACATGGTTTGGCAAATCATGTGACTCAAAACTCAGATGTTGTTCAACATAAACTTCCTCCATAGTAAAACTAATCAAAAAAGTACTTTTGACATCCATTCAAATAAGCTTAATATTCATGTAGCATCTATTTGTAAGAAGGATTCTAAGAGCCTTTAACATTATAACGGAGGTAAAGGTTTAATCATAGTTAATGCCTTCCCCTTAGTTGTATCCCTTGACAACCAATCTAGCTTTGTTTATAATGATGGAACCTTACTCATCCCACATATTCTTATACATTCATTTGTGTCCCATAACTGGGCACTCATTGGGTCTTAGAATAAGTTCCCAACCTTGTTTCTCTTAAATTGGTTAAGTTTCTCTTGCATAACAATCATCCAACACTCATCATCAAGAGCCTCATCAATTGATTTTAGATCCAATTGAGAAACAAAAGCAAGTTTATTATCTAAGTCATTAAGTTGTTATCTAGTACTTACACCATTTGAGGTCTCCCCAATTATGAATTCCTTTGGATAGTTCTTGGATTACCTCTAATCCATAGGTAGTTCTTAAGCTTAGTTATCCTCTTATTATGGTTGAGCTTGCTCTACCTCTTGAGTTGACTCCTTATCTTCAACTTTAACTTCCTTTGGAGTGGAGTTGAGGTCTAGTCTTTCAAATTCACCTATAAGATCATCAATAAGAGTACCTTTCCCAATATCAAGTTTAGCAGACTCATTAAACACATTATTCACAGACTCTTCAACCGTCATAGACTTTTGGTTAAAGACTTTATAAGCATTGCTAGTGGTGGAATAGCCTAAAAATATGCCCTCATTTATTTTAGGGGCAAATTTCTTAAGGTTATCATTGGTATTTAAAATGTAGCATTTGTTTCCAAAAACTCTAAGGTATGAAAGCTTGGGCTATCTTCCATTCCATAGCTCATTAAATACAATAAGAAGTGTTGATGGCTTTAGCCCAAAAGTAATTTGGAAGAGAATACTTATTAAGCATAATTATAGCCATCTCCACTAATGTTTTATTTTTCCTCTATACAACACCATTTTATTGTGGTGTTCTCAGCGCTAAAAAATAATGTGAAAACCCATTTTCAAAAAAATAGTTTTCACAAATCTCTTTTTATTATTTATATATATATATATATATATATATATATATATATATATATATATATATATATATTTGGAATCACTTTGTTTTGTTGGCACTTGTATCTTTGGAATTCTCAAAATTCACTATGGTGGTCCAAAGCATCATACAGTGAAAACTGGTTTTCTCCATAGACTTGAAACATTGACGCTAGCTTGGTCATTATGGTCCTTATAAAACAAGGTCTATGAAAGGTGAAAATAACTCTTTTATTAAGAGTCCTCTGTGGTGTACAGTACTTAAATCTTGCATTATAGAATATAATCAATTGATTAGAAGCATTTAAGAAAAGTTACCATATGGGGATTATTTCTTTATCCTTTCTTTAGTTCTGTTAGGTAAGACCAAAATTGATAAGGCTTTATTTCCAATGCTATGGTGTTGAGGTGACAAAAACAACATATAAAAAAGGAAAAAAAAATCTTATGTCCATTTCTAAGAACCATCATCTCCTGTAGAGAAATACAGAAAACTATATATTTTAAGGAAAGGGTATTCAAGATGAAAACCAAGGATATTAAGGAAAATGGGTCAAAATTGTATTATAAGAAAGGATTGGTATGAAAGGACTTATTTTTTGGCAAGCTCATTGAGTTTAATGTAAGTGCTACGGAATTGAACTTTAGGTGGTTCTTCTCTTTACAAGTAGGGTTGAGGGTTTGATGAGGATGAGGTTGATGAGGCGATGTAAAAGAGAGGGATAGCCATATCAGATTAGATGAGAATTATGGGCTGGGGTTTGGAAAAGAAATTTGGTATCAGATTTTTATCTCCTTTTATATACTCAACATCAAAGGTATACTTATTAAACCATTCTTTCCATCTAAGTAGCTGTGGATATGGTATATTCTTTCCCTTGAACTCTAACATCTTAGGAAAAGACAAACAATCCATAAGGATAGTGAAATGATGACCAATAAGATAGAATTCAAACTTTTTTATTTTATTCTTTACAGCTAATATTTCCTTGAATGTGGAGTGATAGTGGAGCTCATAATCTTTGAATTTTCCAGTTGTAAAAGAATATATTATCTTTTGTTTGTCTTTTTATTCTAAGAGAATGGCATCATAATAATACTACTTGCACCTGTTTGCAAAATCCTTTTTCTTGTAGAAGAAATTTGAAAAGGTGGCAAATTATACATCTCTTCATTAAGAATCTTAACAGCTATTATTTGAGCATTTGTCCATGGTGGAGGATCTTTCTTTAACATCTACCTTAGTGGATTTGCTTTCCTTGTGAACTGGGGAACAAAGTCTCTGAGACAATTGGCTATTCTAAAGAACTATTGGATTTGCGTGTGAGTGGGATTTTAGTCTACAAACTTTAATAATTATGCACCAATAAGTGGTCCTACTTGTATTGTCCATTTTGAAAGATAATACCAAGAAATTTTCTCTCTATCCTAACCACATGCATTTTTGTCAATGACAACATAACACCATACTTTTTTGTTAGATCAATGAATTGCGAAAGTACTTATTGATGAGATTCCTAATCAGCTGAAAAAACTAAAATAACATCAATGTAAACTAGGGTACTGTGAATGATTGACTCATATATCTTGATCATGGTTTTCTGAAATAAGGATGGAGTAACTTTGAAAACAAATGACATAACTGTCCATTGATGATACCTGTTTGGGATACAAAAAGCTATTTTATAATGATCCTCTAACTTAATTTACATACTATATAAATACAGTTATGATTAGTGCTATAAAATGGTCAACTCTATAATCCCTGACTAAGCACCTGCCCTTTTAGTACTCATGCCATAGAAGACTAGCACATGATTTTGAATTCTATAGATCATCTAGTAGTAAAGTGTAGTTGCAGTGCTATTTGAGGAGCTCCAGTGATTTGGATTTGTACCTTTAGAGTAGAAAGTACATGAGGATTATTAAGTGCTAGATTGAAATTCGGATAGACATAACATATCCAACCATAAGAGAGGTCTTAATAGTTCCAATAAATGCATGTTGGTATTCTAGGTACCGATATCAAAAAGGGCAATTTTGGCAAAAATAGTTAAACCTTTTCTCCCATGATAAGAAAGTGCCATTCTAATATCACCAAAATGGATGTGTGTGTAGCTTTGAGAAATCCATTGATGCAAGAACTTTAGAGGGACCTCCAGACAAACGAATTGTTCTTCTCCAGAGGCTTGTATAGTATCCATTTATGGGTTTTACAGATTGTCTGATCAATGTTGTAATAGAACTAGTCCATGATCCTTTTATCTTAGACAAATCATCATAGGGATTAAGGAAAGAGGCATTTGTCTCTTAGATTTTTGTAAATCTAGGATATAACTAAGCTCATAGAGATGGTCTATATTACTAGAATAAGTTCTTTTAATGGTAGAAGGTAGTGAAAGAGCAGTAAAAGGAATAGTATGAGTATTCTAGGAAGAAGGGGGTTCATTGTTTGGGTTTTCAACAGTGAATGAGATAGCTTTCAGTTCCATATCAATAAGCTAATTCTTCTTCACTAATATGAACGAATAATAGCTAAGGCTCTAATACCAATTTACACAAAATATGAATACTTTTATGACTAGTGCTATAAAATGTACAATTCCATAGTCCCTGACTAAGCACATGTCCTCTTAGTACTTGTACCATGAAAGACTAGTAGCAAGCAGATGATCTAAAGATGAAAGAAGAAATTAGAGATAAATCTAGCACATGATTTTGAATCCTATAAATCATCTAGTAGTGGAGTATAACTGTATTAGTTGAAGTTATTTGAGGAGCTCTAGTAATCTAGATTTATACCTTTAGAGCAGAAAATGCATGAGGATCATTAAGTGCTAGATTGAAATTTGGATAGAAAGTAAATATAATAGATCCAACATTAAGAGAGGTCTCAATAGTTTTAATAATTGTATATTGGTGTTCCAGGTACTGAGTATCCAAAAGGGCAATTTTGGCAAAAATATGTAAACCTTTTCTCCTATGATAAGAAAGGTTTTTCTAATAGCACCAAAATGGATATGCGTGTAGCATTGAGAAATCTGTTGATGCAAGAACTCTAGAGGGATCTACAAACAAATGAACTGTTCTTCTCTAAAAGCTTATATAGTTCACTTGTAAAGGCTTAAGGATCGAACATATTCATTTATGAGTTTTGCTGGTTGTCTAATCAAGGTTTTAATATAACAGGTCCATAATCCATTTTTTTTTTAGATAAATCATCATACAGATTAAGGAAAAAGGCATTTGTATCTTAGATTTTTTGGGAATTTAGGATATAGCTAAGCTCATAAAGATAATTTATCTTGCTAAAAGAAGTTCTTTTAAGGGTATGAGGTGGTGGAAGAGTAACAGTTAAAGGAATAGTTTGAGTATACTGATAAGAAAAGGTTTATTGTTTCTGTTTTCCATGGTGAATGAGGTGGCCTTCGATTTAACATCTATCAACTAATTCTTCTACATTGACATGAACAGACAATGGCTAAGGCTCTGATATCAATTTACTCGTGATATGAATACTTTTATGACTAGTGCTATAAAATAGATAATTCCATAGTCCCTGACTAAGCACCTGTCCTCTTAGTGCTCATACCATGGAAGACTAGTAACAAGGAAAAGATCTATGAATAAAAGAAGAAATTAGAGATAACTCTAGCTCATAATTTTGAATCCTTTATATCATCTAGTCGTGGAGTGTAGCTGCAGTGGTTTAAGCTTTTTAAAGGGATATAGTGATATGGATTTGTACTGTTAAGGTAGAAAGTACATGAGGATCATTAAGTGCTAGATTGAATTTGAATACAAAGTAAACATAACAGATCCAACATTAAGAGAGGTCTCAATAGTTCCAATAGTTGATATTGGTATTTTAGGAATTGAGTATCCAACAGGGCAGTTCTAGTAAAAATAGGTAAACCTTTTCTCCCATGGTAAGAAAAAGCCATTCTAATAACACCAAAATGGATGTATGTAGCCTTTAGAAATCCATTGATGCAAGAACTTTTGAGGGATCTCTAGACAACTGAATTATTCTTCTTCATAAGCTTGTATAGTGTATTAGTAAAAGCTTGAGGATTAAACATATTCATGAGGCATTTATGTCTTTGATTTTTTGAGAATATGGGATATAGCTGAGCTCATAGAGATAGTCTATCTTACAAGAAGAAGTTCTTCTAAGGGTAGGAGGTGGTGGAAGAGCAACAATTAAAGGAATAATATGAGTATACTGAGAAGGTGAGGGTTCATTGTTTAGGTTTTCCATGGTGAATGAGATGGCCTTTAGTTCCATATTAATCAACTAATTCTTATTCACTAACATGAACGAATAATGGTTAACGCAATAATATCAATTTACACTTGATATGAATACCGTTATGACTAGTTTTGTAAAATGGACAACTCTGCAGTCTTTGACTAAGCAAATGTCCTCTTAGTACTCATACCATGAAAGACTAGTAGCGAATGAAGGATCTAAGGATGGAAAAAGAAATTAGAGATAAATATAAGAACCTTAGGCATAAGAGAGTTTATAAAGGCATAGTTTATTAAACAAGAGGCAGTGTCTCTCTCTTTGGCTTGCAAATACAAACTTATGCTCTTTATATAGAGGGAGCTTACAAACATAATGCAAAGTAATCATTTCAAGAGATAAGATCAAAAGGAATCTTATCTTAACTGGACAACATACTAAAGCACCAAAACACACAAAAGTAAAGCATAATCAGATACATCACACTTATTTTACATATGTCTTTGGACAGTTGAAAGTCACTTGCCAATGGGCTCATGTGATGGTGACATATTCATATAGCGATATTTTGAGTCATTGTTGTTGATGGAGCCTTTATCTATAGGGTCTTCATATTTGATGTAATAATCATATGGGTCCTGAGAAAATGGTTATGGAAAATAATATTTAGTAAATAAGTCACTTTGGGGATATTGTGGAGTGGGAGTCTCAATCCACTTTCTTTTATCTTCCATTAATTCTTTGTGATAACCAAATGGAAGAAAATTCCATAGAGCATCTTTTGATAATAGAGGCCATATTTCTTTTGGAATCATTTTGTTCTACTGGTATATGTTTCTTTAGAATTCTTGAAATTCACTATGGTGGTCCAAAGCATCATATAGTGGAAATTGGTTTTCTCCATAAGCATGAAACATTGACATTGGCTTGGTCCCTATTGTCCTTACAAAGTAAGGTTTGTAAAAGGTAAGGATAACTCTTTTATTAAGACTCATTTATGGTTCACAATACTTAAACCATTCACTATAAAATATAATCCATTAATCCAGGGATTGCAACCATTTAAGAAAAGTTACCATATGAGGTTTATTTCTTTGTCCTTTCTTCAGTTCTGTCAAGTAAGACTAAAAGTGGTAAGGCCTGATTTCTAATGCTATGGTGTAGAGGTGACAAAAATACCATATAAAAGAAAGAAATTCTTCTAGCCATTTTCAAGAACCATCATTTCCTATAAAGAAATATAGAAAACTGTAGATTTTAGGAAAAGGGTATTCTGGGTGAAAACCAAGGGTATTGAGGGAAATGGATCCAAATTGTATTATAAGAAGGGATTGGTATGGAAGGACTTATTTTTTGGAAAGCTCATTGAGTTTAGTATAGGTGGTAGAAAATTGAACTTCAGGTGGTTCTCCTCTTTGCAAGTAGAGTTAAGGGTTTGATGAGGATGAGGTTGATGAGGCCATGTAAAAAGAGGGATAACCTTGTCAGGTTGGATAAGAGTTATGGATTGTGGTTTGGATAAAAAATTTGGTATCAGATTCTTATCTCCTTTTATATGCTCAACATCAAAGGTATATTTGCTAAACCATTCTTTCCTTCAGAGTAACAGTGGATGTGGCACATTTTTTTTCCAGCATCTTAAGGAAAAGATGAACAATCCATAAGAAAAGTGAAATGATGAACAACAAGATGGAATTTAAACATTTTATAATTTTGTGTTGGGAGTTTATATGCTTAAATTATGGGAATAGTTTTATGCCTTCAATTTTCCCTACTTTTGTGTTGTATGCTAACCCCAAATGCTTAGTGGTACATATGGTTGTCATGCTCTTTTAAAGCTATATAGGGTGAGGATTCATCCATCCTAGGATCTTTCTTGTGATGAGTTTTGCCTTTGTCCAGCCAACATTCTCTAAATGCCTTACATTGCATATTTACTTTTTCATATATTCATGATTCATTTTTATATTTTTTTTTTACTGATTTTGTGATGTTGTCATGTGTTACCACGTACACTAGATGTATATTTAGGGAACTTGGCTTTGGAGGTGTGGTAAGATAGTTAGTAGAAACCTTATTTGCTTTTCCTTTAATTTATATTATTTATTTTTCTTATCATGTGATTTCTAGCTACTTCTCTTCCTTTAGATGTCAGTATTATTACTTGAGTTAGCCATGAACGTGGTCTAAATTCTCATCCTATATGATTGTGGATGATTGTGTTTGAACATATGAATGATAATGTAAGCTAAAATCCCCTTGCCATGATGCATAACCCCATCACTAATTAATCATGCATGATGTGAATGAATGGATGCATAGATATGCATGATAATCCCTTTGCCGTGAATGCATGACCCCCCATTCCCTCTTTAATGTTTGAATATAGATGAATGGATGACAATGCATGCTTTTAATCTATTTAAGTTCATTACATGATATTCCCACCATTTGGTTATATATCTCTCATCCCCACCTTGTATATATTATTTATTATGTTCTTACATCTTGCATATCATTCATGCATTACATACTATATTGTTATGGTTGATGGCTTGTTTAGATGGATGTGCCTATGTAGATAAAAGGGGAATTGATTAATAAAGACATAAAAGTGAACCACTGATTGCTCGAAGGTCGAATCCCTATATCCAGGCCACTTGGGGGTGCCTAACCTCTTTTCCAAGTCATACCTAACTCCCAAACTTGATGTTTGATGGAGTGAAGATAAATTAGGCCTTTTAAATGACTTAAGTATGCTTAAAATTTGTCCTTGTTTGAATTCTTATCTCGACCAAAGTTGGGTGATGACCACATTTCACTTAGGAAGGGTACTAATGTATTGTCTTGCCTTGGTCCCCCATTCACCACTACTTTAGAAAAAGGGCTTTTTATCTTATGTGAGGCCTCCAGGATCTCCTATTAATCCAAATTACATGACATGACTAGGGGTTATTACCAACATATGATCCTCTATCCTTTCGGTCCCCGATGATCAATAAAAGATAGGAGTCACAAGTAGGATTCCACGTGTTCTAATGCAACCATGAAATTTGAGGCACTCACAGTGGTGACTCCACTGGGGATTAATGGAGTTGACTTCATGAATCTTTGGTTCATATTTAAGTTTTTCCTTTATTAATCAAGTTCTTTTTGCATTCATGAAGCCCAAAACAAAGGATTTTTTTACTTGAAAATTATGGCCAATTAATTAAGTTAAATTAATAAGCACATAAACAACAAAATCAATATTTTTTGATATATTATAGGTCTTATTACTCATCCGAGTGCACAATTTTCAAGCTCTTACCCCCAAGCCATAGAACATATATGTTTTCTTTACAAAATCTTTCCCCTACATGATGTACACTTAAAGTATAATCATGCTCCATCACTTTTAGACTTATCATCAACTTTCGTTAGCCTGAGGGACCTCTGAATTCAGTTGCCCATGGTGGCATTTGAATTTACCACTTACCGTAGGAAGAACCTCTATACCTATGTGCGTGGGAGAAATAAGGTTAGAAGGTGATATGTTTACTCTTTCCCTATGTATCACTAGCATTCATGCATACATTCATTTCTTTGGCATTATAACATCATCATCTAATTTATTGCTTTGAATTCTTATAACTCATAAATAAAGCAAGACAACTCCTAAGTACCACATAACTTAGTTAAGATGGGAGACTTGAAACTCTAAGAACTTGAGGGAAGGATTAAAGACATGACAAAGATTGAGGTGGAATTAGTGGTGCATTAATACATGGATAAGAATCTGAGAAAAACGGACAAATAGATTTTGATAAAAGGTTTGGTGTGAGAAAAGCCAATTAATGGAAGGATGGAGTCACATACTATAAAGCTAAAAGAGATGAACCTGAAAGGAAGTTAGGATGTACTAGACCATTTGCTAACATGAACCAACCATTATCTGAAATATTTGATCAACTAATGAAGAAAAGGATTCTCAAACCACTTGATCCTAAGTCTTTACCAAACCTACTACTTAGGGGCTTTTATGCCAAGTGCTTTTTATGGTTTTCACCAAGCTCATGGTCATGACACTAACTCATGCAAACATCTCAAACATGAAATCCACAATCTTATTGATTTGGGGAAGTTATCAAACTTTGTATTCCTAATTAATTACCTTAGCACTAAGAACAAAATAAATCTTAACTCCTATTATGATTAATTCTTAGTTGTTTTAGATTAATTCTTGGCTAACACCTCTCCAAACCCAAAGGCAAAAGGATCACTCCCGCCTAGTTAGAATAAGCATATGGGAAATCTTGTTTCTAAGAGTTCAACTAGCACCCATAAAGGAAAAGCATCACATCTTAAGCAATCTCTATAGCATAAACAATTATAAGCTCAATACGAGAAAGGAAACAACTGATAAGATCTTTTGGGGATTTTTAAAGCATGCGTTATCATGGTCCAAAGCCTTAGAAAGACTTCAAAAGAAGGGATTCTACATCCTTTAGCCCCTAGGCCCTTATTAACTCTTTTGCCCAAGAAATACAATGCCAATAGCTTCTTTGCGTTCCATTAGGGCGTGGGTCATAACATAGATGAGTGCCAAAGGCTTCATCATGAAATTCAGGCCCTTATTGATTCAAGGGTGATACTCAATCTCATAGCACGTGATGGCTACCAGAACCAAGAATCTAAGCAAGAGTACGTTTCTTCTAGCCAACTTTCAGTTAAGGCTATTAAGGATTTCAAGGAAGAAGTATTACTACTACCCATATATCAAACACTAAAATTTTTAAAGGATGAAAACATGACCACAATAATTCAAGAGGTATAAAAAGTGGGCATTAATTTTGGGAAGTCAGTTAATGAATGAGGAAGAAGTCTTTAATGCAAAAGGCCCAATTGACATATAGGAGGTATTAAAGCCTATAAAGTTATTATGATTTGATCAACCTTTGTCAAAGGAAGAAGGGTTTACATTACACGAGGAACACAAACAGGTCAAACATTCCTCACCTTCAGGATGTAGCCCTCACTACATCATGGGACGTTACATCAGTTAGTGCTGGTGCTTGAAAAACACTATCCAAGATCTTTTTCAGAGTGAAAAGCTACCATACCCATAAAAGGAATCGTGATAAACTTAGTCAGAAGCATAGTTTTGAGTTTCATTTTGCTTTCTTAGCTCAACCTTTCTTATCTTAGCTATAAACATTTGCATTGTTTGGTTATTTTAATGAATGATGATGCTTTAATTTCATGTTTTTACTTGTTTAATCCAAATGTGGTTAGTCATATATTTGGTGGCGTAATGAAATTTTTGGTATGAGAGAGAATAAAAAGTAAAAAGAAAGAAAGGAAAAGAAAAAAATGAACATCACAAGGGGTAGGTATTTACAAAAAAGAAAAATGATGAAAAAGCAACTATCTCATAGATTATGATATAGAGAATTGTCCCATTGTCATTTTATGTTGCCTTATAAGAAATAAGGAAGAACTCGAGAGAAAGGAAAAAATGAGTGGATAAGAAAAAAACAAGAAGAAGAAGAAGTGAAAGAGGCAATAGGAGACTTGAAAAAGAAAAAAACAAAAGTGAAAAGCTATAATGAAGAAAGGGATATGAGGAATAAAGATGTCTAAAGAAATGAGCATAAGTAGAAAGGTGAGATCTAAGAGCAAAATGAAGCATGGCGTGAAAAGCCCTGATAACCCTTAAGTCTTCCTTAGTGCTAAAAGAGAAAAAGTGAAAAGGAAAAGAGGAGATATGTAAAAGGGAAGAATGAGAAGAGAGATGTGTGAGTAAAGGCATATCTTAAAAGGATGACCTATGTAAGTAAGGATGTTAGGGGAAGGTTCAATAACAATGTAGTGAGGAATAAGTTGGAATTGCCTTAACCTAATGACCTATCCCCTAATTTTGAAAGAAAGAGACCAAGCAACAGGAAAAGGAAATAAACATCCATTTAAGTGAAATTAAGGAAATCTTGAGTACCTTGCATAATGATACCTTGAGAAGACTTAAGATAAGATTAACTGGGGGACAATTGAGCAAACCTGAAGGAGAGAAAGGCATTTTGAAATAGTCAAACCCTTTATAATGTGAAAAAAGACAAAATTAAAAACAACAAAGAAATAGAGAAAAAAGAAAAATCTCGCTAGGTGAAAAACCTGAAAAAGGTCATCTAGGTAAAAGTTAGGAAGAAAGTAAAAAGAGAGTTGAAAAATATTTGGTTAGAAAATCTGAATGGGTTAGCCAATGATGAACATCATATTTTGCTACCAAATGTGTCATGTTACATTTGCATTAAATGAATGAAGGCATGGAATTATGGTGTCAGCATGTATAAGAATGATCAAATTACCCTTCTAAAAAAAGAAAAAAAATAAAAAAAGGAAAAAAAAGATGTGAAGAAACTCGCTATGTCGAAAACTTGAAAGGCGACTTAGGCAAAAATTGGAGCAAAAAAAAAAAAGAAGAAAAGAAGAATAAGAAAAGAAGAAGAAGAAAAGAAAAATGAAAGCTCACTAGGTTGAAAATTTGTAAGGGCAATCTAGGCAAAAGTTAGAGTAGCCTACTAAGTTGAAAACCCAAAAGGGCGACTTAGACAATAGTTTAGGCATAAAAATAAAAAAAGAGAAGAAAAATAAAGAGGGGAAGTAAATGGCTACCATCAAGTTTTGGCATATATTTGGAAACCCAAAAATCTATGTCTGTGTATGTATTACAACATTCTTATGGGTCTAAAAAGTGCCAAACACTAAAGAGAGCTTGAGTTTGTATGGCTTTGAATTTAAAGGCAAGGGTGCTAGCTTCGACAAGTTGCTAGTAATACTAAGGCTTTGTCATGTGTTTCATTCGACTTTTAAGTTTTAAGTTTTTTGACGTCCCTACTTGGCTAAGTTTTGTAGTGCCCTGAGCAGTTTTGTTTTGTTTATGTATTTTAAGCATTCTACATTGCACCATCATTCATGCATCAAGCGTTGTGTGCTATGTTAAGGTGTATACCCCAATTTTGTTATATCGATTATTCCTTTTAGGTGTGCTAAGAGGCAAGAAAGCATGTGCAACAAGTAGCTACTGGCCTTCAAGAAGCATGAAGAGAGGATACAAATAAGGCTCATAGTACAATTTACCCTAACCTCCCAAGATTAATGACATTAAATTCTTGCTTATCGAGGTAAGTATATGAGAAAATTTTCTTATAATAAATCTAACATAGTCCATTTCATTCTTTTTGAGGATGCTATCATGGAAAGCCAATAAGTATTCAATAAAGCCATTAGAGATGACAAATAATGTTAGTAGTTATAGCAAAAGCCATTATCATCATCCAAGGATAAGGAATAAGAAGGATATGCCCTTAAGGAACATTAAGTGTGAGTCGCTACAAGCATCCTAGACAAGGATAAGCTACAATAAAGAAGCAACTAGTCTTAGTGACACTCATATATGTCTTTGGTCTTTCTTAATGCTTAGCTCTTGAACTCATAAGACCCTATAGCTTCTTGCATAAATGGTTTATGCAACTTCGATAATAAGCTACCTCTCCACCACTATAAGAGAGGTTGTGAGGAGCATGTATGAGGATAAGTACAGAGAAGAAGGGTACTCACAAAGGCATCATTAGCCTTATGGGAAGTTTTAAAAAAGTAGTGTTTGTAGCATTGAGATT
This sequence comes from Omphalea diandra, assembly GCA_949677035.1. Classification (NCBI taxonomy): domain Eukaryota; kingdom Viridiplantae; phylum Streptophyta; class Magnoliopsida; order Malpighiales; family Euphorbiaceae; genus Omphalea; species Omphalea diandra. Next base: position 4,807 of record CATIWR010022621.1, on the reverse strand, counting down.
GTGTTCCAATTACTCATTTATGTTATAAGGAACTTGTGTATAGAAAATAAGAAGTCATGCAAGCATGACAATATGAGAAGAAATGGGAAGCACTTCATAATCTAGAAAGAGTTAGCATATTTAGGAGTCTTAGATTAAAGGATAGCTGATAGGGGATGTTGATGTCGGACTATGCTATGGGGTTTGGCCAAATAGACTATAAATAAGGCAATAAATGATAGAAAAGTCTACAATGTGCCAAAGAATTATGCCTAGCAGAAGTTCAATAATAGATGGAAGATAAAACTATGAAGTTATGCCCATTATGGCCTGAATGGTGGAAGGCATGCCTCTTATGGCTTTGTAAGCATGTAGTTTCATGTTAATAGTCATTGTTGCACTAACGATTTACTATATAAAGGCATAAAGAGAAAGAACCAACCATATGAACACTCTTCTTTATAACTGGTGTGGTATATGGGAAGGCCAAATCTGTTGTTCCATGAACCCCACTCATGCGCCTTGGCACTTCTCTAAGAAAATTGGTAGTAAGACTGTGGCCTAAAGAAGAAAGATACTCTAATGCCTATTTGGACCTCATAAAAGCAATATTGAGTTCTTATGTTTATCAAAAGCAAACATGTAGTTGAGTTATGCATCAAAATCACCTTAAAAGCACAATCTTCATCTATAAATCAAGTATATGAGCAACAAACCTAAGTTTGTACATATGAATCATCTTTATTTAACTAATACATCTTTTATTTCTTTTCAGGCCTTTTACCACATCAAGAGCCAAAATCTCCAATATTGTTCAGTGAAAATGCAAATTATGAGTTCTAGCTCCTCTGAATGTCTATCTGAAGTATAAAGAACAAAAGTTGCACAACATTAGGGGCTATAATCATCAAGCCAAATAAGAAGTCATGTTCATATGCCTAGACCAAGAAGAAAGAGGAAGGAGAGCAAGAAAGGAGACAATACCAATAAGATGGCGATAGTAAGTGCATATTCACTGATAGTTAAATCCATATATGAGTGTAAAAGAAGCAGCATTACCTGATTAAACCAATCTATAACAACCAAGTGCCTCAAAGGGAGCAAGAAAAACATATGAATAGTGTTTAAAACATTGAAGAACAACATGATGTTGAACATGTAGGAAAGAAAACATAATGCTAAAGAAAACATAATGCTAATTTATCAACCTCTTTAATTGTTAGCTACCATTCTATATGAAGAGTCATAACAAAAATTATTCATAGACTTTAATGGAAGTATGAAATTAGGCAACCAAATAATACATTCTTTCTTCTTTTAGGGATAGAATGATGGTGTATAAAGGTCAGTCCAATGGGACATGGTCCTTTAAACAACTAAAGCTGGTGGTAACTAAAAATGACACTAGGTTATTGGGTTAGTGGCAACCTTATTAATAGAAAGATGAAATGTGTGAGTAATGTCCATCTACGACTCCTAACTTATTATTGTAATTGTTGCATTAGGTCTGAGCTGAAAGATAGAGAGGATGTTGATGAATTTGACTGCTATATGCTCTTACATTATTCATGGAAGCTTAATGTACCACTTTCTTATTGTGTGCGTGCTCCCTCATTCTCTTGAGAAATAAGAATCAAACTAAAGAGAAAAGTGCATAAATCAAAGCTTGGAATGGATCACAAAAGAAAAAAATATGGCAAAAGAAAATGAGCAAGATGAGTAAAGATGACCACCTTTAAGGCAATAAGGATTAAAAGATTAGAAGTTTGCATGACATAACGATGATCATAAAGGTTTCACTAGTGACACTATTATTGAGACTTTTGCATAATTAGGGGCAACAAATGAGCCCCAATGCTAGATGAATTAATAATGCTTTCATGGACTGTTGTATCCTTTCGAATTGTAAGAATAAAGCAAAAAGGAATGATTCAAGCCTTGCAAGAGAGAACGCGCAAGGTGAAGGTTTGTAACAATCTAAATGGTAAAGACAAAATGAGATGATAGAGCCAACATAAGGATGAGATATACGAAATAAAAGCCTTAACCTAATGCATTTTAGAACCCTAGAGCTTAACCTAAAGCATCTCATGAATCAACTACATACACCTTAAATAGAGAGGAAACCAATCAACTATAGAATTTGCCAACCGATTGATGTGGTCAGATGGGAAGACAAATCAGACTCAAGAAAGATAGCACAACTTCGATAAAGATCATCTAATGAGGTCTTTAATAAGCAGACACTAATGATCCTTATTCTAGGCTTAGCTTTAATATGCGATAAAAAGGAAAGACATTGGACAGTTGCATAGCTTAATGAATGTGATCGGCCAATAAGAGATACTAGTTACATGAAAGGGCCAACAAGCTAGAATATTTTAGCAATAGACCAAAAGAGTTAAAAGTCAATTCAAGAGCTATAAAAAATTTATCAATAATGACTACTGCTAAAATTTTGCATGACCTCTGTGCATATGGCTAGGAAGTCTAGAAAGGAATCAACGAAGTTCCAAAAATAATAAGATTAAGAAATGGGGGCACTTCAACACAATAATAGGCCAAAATGAAAACTTACTTTACAAAGGAAGTAAGGTGAAGTATAATTGCCATAGAAGATATGAATATCTAAACCACAAGTGGAGGAATTGGAAAAAATTTGACTAAGTTGGAGGCCAAAGTAAGAAGGGATGAAGAGAAAAACTTCATGGAAGAGGCATGCCAAGCAAAGAGACATGGGAACTCCCATTAAGTCGAAAAGCTAAAGATATTAATGAAGTTTGCTAAGCAAAGCCTGACTGATTCAACAAAATTATTAAGGAAAGACAGCTTTATACATGATATCCTTTACCATATCTCATTACCATTTTTTAATCATTTGAGTTGCTAATTTACTTTATTTTTATTCCTTATTATAATGTCATTATTTATCAAGCCTGAATAGAATGAGAATAAAGTCAAGAATGGAAAAGGTACACTCCTAATCCTACAAGGAAAAGAAAGAAAGAAAAACTAAAAAAGAAGCGAGTCAACCCCCATTAGAGATGAAACCAAGAAAGGTGGAGCAAGAAGAGATGGAATGAAATGACAAGAAAATGGAAAAAAACATAAAGAAGCCATCATAGCTCCATCCAAATCCTCAGGAAATTTCTAGGAAAAGTCAGACACTGAGTTTGAGCCATAAAGTTTAACCAACTTATAGAGCTAACCATACCACCCAAGGACCTCAAAAAGGTGATGGCTAACTTTAACTGCAGGATAGATGAAAATATTACTGAGGAGGTGAACAAACACATCAATGAGATTTTTAAAAGGAGGGAGACCTCTACTAATAAAACTGACAAAGGGAAAGCACCAATAAAGGTGCCTCAACCTATGGTAATTAATGACGATCTATTTAGGATAAAAGAGTATCATGAGAGCAAGCTTGCTAGGGAAGTGGAAAGTACTATTGCTATTTTAGACAAACCCATGGAGTGTGAGAAAGGGAATACTCAATTTGATGACTTTGCTAAACAATTAGAGAAAATGCAAAAGGCTTTAGGTGTTAAAGGTTTGGAGAAGGGTACAGACATTGAGCAATTCCTTGCTTATAAACTGGAGAGACTTCCAGTTAATTTTCGCATGCCCAAGCACTTGAAGTTCATAAGAATCTAAAATGCAATAAACCATATCTGCTCATGTGTGATAGAAATAAGGGCATCCAGGGTCCCGACGGACACTATGTTAGAGCTCTTAAAATTTTCATTAGAAGGGTCCTTAAAGACATGGTATTTCAACCAACTAAAGACCATCAGAGAAGTTTAGAAGGCACTGACAAAATCTTTTTGAGAGGCATTATGCATATAATTCAAATTTAGAAGTCACATTGCAAGACTTAAAGTCTTTAAATGAGAAGTTTGCGAAAGCTTTAATGACTACATCAAAAGATAGAAGAAGACGACTTCAAAGGGCTCTACTTAGAATTGGCACCAGAATGAGAGGAATGTTTGTCATAAACTTTAAGGACCTTCAAGAAGTAGGTTTGTAAGTTGAAGAGTTGGAATTTAAGTTGAAAAGACAATATGGGGAAAAAAGAAGTTCCCCCCATCTCAACCTTAAGCTGAAGGGAACAAGACAACAAATGTCAATGCAATAAGGACTATGGGACAGTTTATGATTTTAGGGTTGCCTCTATCTAAGGCATTTGAGAGGTTGCAAAAGGAGGGAGTGTTGAAGTCCCTAACACTGATACTACCTTTTAATCCATTGCTTAGAGGGTATGATGCTAATGCCAATTATGTTCTTCATTAAGAAGTAGGTCATAACATTGATGATTGCTACTGACTGAGACACGATGTTCAAGATTTCATAGACAATAATATGATTATTTCACTGAATTTTGAAATATCAGCATCCAAGGGAACCCTTCCTAAACTATCATAATATTCCTTTCCCAAATCAGGAGACATTGATGAAAAATTCTAAAATTTTTTAGGAAATTGTTATCACTAATATTGAGGAGGTATCGTAGGAGGTTGTTGTTGTTTGTACTGTTAATCCTAAGGAAAGCTCGAATGAGGAGACAGAAAAGGTGTAAAGGAAGAGAATTATTCAACTATTGGAGGATAGTGATGAAGAGAAAGAAACTATATGTTGGCCTAGGGCACCAAGAAAGAGGGGGGGGGGGGGGGGGGGGGGGGGGGGGGGTTTAAATTTGTGGTTTATTAAAAAAAAAAAAAAAAAAAAAATTTTTTTATAAAAATATTTTATTCTTTTATATATAAGAGAAAAAAAAAAAAGAAAAATTTAAATATAAATAAAAAAAATATATAGAGGGATAGGTTTA
>CATIWR010022608.1:0-53838 GCA_949677035.1 Omphalea diandra | reverse complement strand
AACTAACCAGTTGTAGTCATACACCCTCTTTTCCAGCTTGCTTGGTATTGCCTCATTCTACTTTTCCCATGGTTCCATGACTAGGCAAAAGCACAGTCCAAAAGGCTTAGGTACTTAGCTTCAAAAATTAGCATGAAAAAGATTCAGAAATATCTTCACGGATGCCTAAAATTCCCACGTACACAAGTAACTAGTACAAAAGATTCTCCTTCATACTAAATCCATTCTCAGGTTTAGTTGACATCTCTACATGTTAATTTTGGAGTAATTGGAAGGTTTGAACTTTACAACTCTGCAATCTACACAGTTTGTTTCTACCATCTTTCAGTATTTCAATGTAAGTTCATTTTGTCTGAGATCTGTTCCTTATTGGTTTAACTATCTCAATTTCCTTAAAATGTAAGGATGAAGGTGGTAATAATTCCATTTCTAGCATGTTGGAAATGTCTACCTAAAAGATATCTTATTTCATTCTGCATGTTTTCAATGAGATAAGTTCACGAGAAATGGAGGAAATCAATGTCTTCAAACGCATTGTGGACAATTACATTTGTGTTGCTATCCTTGGTTGTACTGTTCTTTTCCAAATCATGATAGCGGAATTCCTAGGTTCGTTAGCAAAAACAACATCTCTTCTCTCTCTCTCACCGTGGTTCGCTAATGTCCTAGTTGTATTTCTAGGCATGCCAGTTGCCGGCTCTTATAAAGATGATCCCAGTATAAATTGCATTTGAGAGATTCAGTCTTTTCAAATATATCTAAAATCCAAAGTTTGGTAACTGGCTTGGAGGTCCCTGTTCGTGGAAGAATGAAGTGATGGAAATTATCAAACATGAATGTTTGCTTGGCTCGGCTTCAAGACCAGACGAGTGGTTACTTTGTTGGATTCCCATTTTTCTTTATTCCTGGCAATCTTAAGGTTGCCCTCTGATATTGGTGTGAAAAGTTAAATTGCTAATGAGAATGAAATAAAAGACCAAGACAACTAACAAGTTTCTTTTTATTTCCAAAACAGCACGATTTTCATTTCTTTCTATGAATGTTCGTAAGGATGTACCAAGATCTCTCTTTCCTTTTCAAAGTCCTTTTCACAAGAATCAGAACGCCCAAGGCCTCGAGCCATGCAGAATGCTTCTTTGCCCCATGTTTTTGGATTGGTTGCGCGGAGGTTCTTCAGTCAGCACTCATCCTGCAGATGAACTTGCAGTTGAAGGTTTTTCGTGGGGATGCTCAGATTGTAAAGGGCCGGTCATGTTATAGTCATGTAACGGGTCTGCTCATATTGCACAGTATGTAATGGAATTTCTTGATTTAATCAACTCTCAGTCAATATCATGGAATTCACTACAATTGAATCTGACATGTTAGGATTTCTTTTCAAGAGTTAAATCATCATTTGTATGAATTTCTTGAACATGGGAAATTCCTCCTTTGGTTCTGAAACTTCATCTTCCTTCTCTTCTGGACTAACTTCGTTTAATTTTGGAGAGCTCAGTCTTTGCTAAAATTAACGGCCATGATGGAAAATGGAGCTTAACTTGAGATAATGCCGTCACATATATGCTGTCTACTGGAGTTTGTTCAAGTATGCTCTGAACACCAACGCAAAAATCAGATCTGACAGCCAAGGCTTTGCTCCAGCAGCTCGGAGTATGCACAGGACGAGTATTTACGTTTGAAAATCGTCGGATTCTCAAAATTCAGTCTTGTTTTATATATTATTAACTCGATCTTCTCTAAAATTTTCGGAATAACAAGATATGAACACAGGAAAAAAAAAAAAACAAAACAAGAAAAAAATCACTTAAAAATATAAATAAATTCTCAAAATCATCTTATAAAATAAATTTGAGGAGAAAATTAGAAAAATAAAAAAAGTATATATAAGCATTTTTAAATGAAATATATAACAATAAAAATAAATAATGGACACCAATGCCTTATTTGAAAAAAATAAATGGTAATTAAAAATATAAATAAATTTTCAAAATCATCTTATAAAATAAATTTGAGGAGAAAATTAGAAAAATAAAAAAAGCAGATATAAGCACTATTAAATGAAATATATAACAATAAAAATAAATAATGGAACACAATGCTTTATTTGAAAAAAATAAATGATAAAGGAATGTAAGACCGTTTAAAGTATGGTAAGATAGGATTAATAATTTAAATATGATTTATAATATGGGTTGTAATATACTTTGGTCAAAAGGTAAAATTTAATGAAAGTTTTACATTAAAGTTATTAAAATATCATGTAGATATAAAATTTTAAAAAATAATTAAATAGGGATTATAATAATAAAACAACGATAAAAAAGTTAAAATAATTAAAATTAAAAAAAGTAAAAGAAAAAACTCTAATCTCCTTAATCCACCAAATTAGAGGATCGAGAGAATGGAGTTTTGGAAGTTTTTAAACTTTTTAAAAATCTTACTATTTGAGAATTTTTTTTTTAACTTTAAAAAACTATGTTAATTCTTCAAAAACCCAAATCCGATAAAACAGAAACCAACAATAGTATTCTTGAAAGAGAAAACGCACTAAAGAGAAAAATATCTCGAGTAACCTTATCATTTAGTTGACTGCCATAAATAATTGAGTCAACTTATTTTAATTAATTTTAATAAAAGAATTACAATTATTTTTACGCTTCTTTTAAGTGAAAAAAAATTAATTGTGTGCTTAAATAAATATTTAGAAATAATAATTTGAACTTAAAATTTGATTTATTTAAAAATATTTTAAAAAGAATAATTTTCATGAAAATAATTTGCATTGTTTGATTGTAATAGTAAGAAACAATAAAAAATTATATTTTAACTTTTAGAGTATATTAAAAATATTAACATAAAAATAGAAAAATTATAAAAAAAAATTCATCTATTTTATTATTTATTGATAAATATATATAAAATGCATATAAAAATGATAAATTTTACAACTACGTTGATTGCAAATAATAAAGAATAGCTAATAATAATTTATATACTTATAATATATATGATTTTGTTTATGATGATTTCATTAAAATTTTAAAACGATTTATTCTATTTTCTCAAAAATAATTGAGTTGCTATCATAACTTTGAATTTCAAGAATACTAGAAAATGGGAATATTCTCTAAAAAAATATTTTTAGCAAAACAAAAAGAGCATAATGATTATTCTTCAAATAACAAATTATATCAGGTAATTTAAATTAGAGATCATTAAAATTATGGCCAAATTGTATTATAATTATTAAAAATTAATTTTATTTAATCAAGTCATTAAAATTTAATTATTATTTTAATTGAAAAAATGAGGTCAAAATTAAGAATTTTCAATCACATGATGACTTCCAAAATGGGATTGGATGTCGTTTTGGTGGTCACCAGATCTGATTTGAGTTGATTATTGTTGATATTGGTGATTGTCTGGTGATCTGAGAGTTCCTAATTTACTATGATTTTACTAATTAAAATAATTATCAAATTTGAGTGACTTAATTAAATAAAATTAATTCTTAACCACTACAGTAAAATTTACTCACAACTTCAGTGACCACCGACATAAATTACGTAAATTATATCTAATACTTATCGTTGCCATCCGATCTTATCGCAAGAAGCAAAGGATGGAGACTTTTTTGAAAGACTTTGACTTGGAGCGAAGGAATCATTCCGATGAAGCGTTGCGGAGATGGAGAAAGGCGGTGTCCCTCCTCAAAAATCCACGGCGGAGGTTCAGAATGGTGGCCGATCTCACCAAGCGGGAAGAGGCCGAGCGGAAAAAACAAAGCATTCAGGTCTTCTTTCTTCTTCTGACCGTTTATCTTTATGTAGTACTCATGTTAGTGTTTTCACATGTAATCCGTGGATGGTGCAGTAGAGTTATGTTAATAGCTAGGTGGTGCAGTAGCAGTAAACCACTAAGATAATTTTAATCTGCATTTACAAACTTTAATGACCATTTCTGCATTGAATTTGTTAATAACATTAATGGCATGAATTCAGCGTTTTAATATAGATCTATTTTTTGTTTGTGTTGAACATTGTAGGAGAAGCTGAGAGTTGCAGAATATGTTCGCAAAGCTGCATTGCAATACATTGATGGTGAGCTTCTTCAGATTAATATGTCCTTAAAGCTAGATACTTTCAACTGTTATCCCAACCACTTTTAATGGAATGTTCGCAGCGGCAGAAGCAGTAGCAGCAGTTGCCCCAATTGACTATACTGTACCTGCAGAAGTCAAAGCTGCAGGTTTTGAGATTTGTAGTGATGAGTTAGGATTAATTGTGGAAGGCCACGGTGTGAAGAAGCTAGAGTATCATGGTGGAGTAGAAGGTATTGCACGGAAGCTCTCCACTTCTACCATTAATGGGCTCTCTACAAACTATGATACGCTAAATCGCAGAAAAGAAATTTACGGAGTCAATATATTTGCTGAGAGCAATGGTCACAGTTTCTTAAGACTTCTTTGGGAAGCCTTTCAGGACATCACTTTTATGATTCTTGACGTGTGTGCTTTTTTATCTTTTATAGTTGGCATAGCAACAAAAGGATGGCCAATAGGGGCTCATCATGGACTAGGAATTATTGCTAGCATATTTTTGGCTGTATTTCTCACAGCAGTAAGGGATTACCATCAAGAATTATTGTTCAGGGCTTTGGACAAGGAGAGAAAGAAGATCACCATTCAGGTTACAAGAACTGGATTTAGGCAGAAATTATCAATTTATGATTTGCTTCCAGGTGATATCGTACATCTTGCTAGTGGAGACCAGGTCCCTGCAGATGGGCTTTTTGTTTCTGGATATTCTGTATTAATTGATAAATCAAGTTTAACAGGTGAAACGGAACCAGTAATGGTGAACTCAGAAAATCCTTACATGCTCTCTGGAACAATTGTCCGAGACGGATCATGCAAAATGATGGTTACCAATGTCGGGATGAGAACTCAATGGGGTAACTTAATGGAAGTTCTCAGTGAAAGAGGAGATGATGAAACCCCACTGCAAGTGAAAATGAATGGTGTGGCAACCATTATTGGCAAAATAGCCCTTGCCTTTGCTATTATGACTTTTGCAGTTTTGGTGGAAGGTCTAATTAGCCATAAATGGCATCAAGGGTCCCATTGGAGTTGGTCTGCAGATGATGCACTGGAACTGCTAGAATATTTCGCCATTGCAGCAACCATTGTAGTTGTTGCAGTTCCAGAGGGGCTGCCGTTGGCTGTGACATTGAACCTTGCTTTTGCCATGAAAAAGATGATTAATGATAAAGTCCTTGTTCAACATCTGGCAGCTTGTGAGACCATGGGTTCTGCAACAACTATCTGCAGTGACAAAACTGGGAAGCTGACTACTAATCATATGATTGTTGTGAAATCATGCATTTGCATGAATATCAAGGAAATTAGTCAACCTAAAAACGCTTCAAGGTTAGCCTCTGAAATACCAGATTCTGCTGTTAAACTTCTAATACAATCAATATTCAGTAACACTGCAGGTGAAATTCTGGTTATTGAAGATGGGAAACTTGAGATATTGGGAACACCTACTGAATGTGCCATATTGGAGTTTGGGTTGTCTCTAGGTGGAGACCTTCAAGCACAGCAACAAGCAGTCAAAATTATTAAAGTTGAGCCTTTCAACTCTGCAAAAAGGCGAATGGGAGTAGTGGTGGAGCTTCCTGAAGGAGGATTCCGTGCCCACACTAAAGGTGCTTCTGAAACTATTTTGGCTTCCTGTGACAGGGTCATCAATTCAAATGGTCAAGTTGCTCCCCTTGATGAAGCATCAATCAACCATCTTAAGTTTACAATTGATCAGTTTACAAGTGAGGCTCTTAGAACTCTGTGCCTTGCCTTTAAGGACCTAGAAAGTGGATTTTCCCCTGTGAATCCCATTCCAATTTCCGGGTATACTTTTATAGGAATTGTGGGTATAAAAAATCCTGTTCGTCCTGGTGTCAAGAAGTCTGTTGCAGTTTGTCGTTCAGCTGGTGTCACTGTACGAATGGTTACTGGAGACAATTTAAATACTGCTAAAGCTATAGCTAGGGAATGTGGGATTCTTACTGATGATGGTATAGCCATTGAAGGCCAAGATTTTAGAGAGAAGAAACAGGAAGAGCTGCTTAAACTAATTCCCAAAATCCAGGTGTTCCCTACTTTGTTGTGGAATATATCAATAGTGAAATTTCTTAGAAATGAAAAGAGTTTTCTAAGCTGTATCTTAACATTTGAATTCATTTATAGGTGATGGCTCAATGTTCACCTATAGACAAGCATACTCTGGTGAAGCAATTGCGAACTACATTCCATGAAGTAGTTGCAGTAACTGGTGATGGAATAATTGATGCCTCAGCTCTTCATGAAGCAGATGTTGGTCTAGCGATGGGCATTGCTGGATCTGAGGTGAGTTTTATCGTGTCTAAATGGAGCATTAATCTTAGTGTATCTGATAAGTTAGGCATCATAATGATTGAAGATAAGCTTTTAGCAGCAACTTATTAAGTTGGCTAGCCATTTTGATTTAATGACTAAAGGTAACCAGCTGTTTTAATCTTTTTATTTCTATACTTTTTCAAGGCTCATGCTTGCATTTCATTGAACACATTCTGCTACGTGCCATTTTTGCGCATCATCATATCTATGCATCATATTCTAAATGTCTCCTTACTTCCAATGTTAGAAAAAATTCCTTGATATCTGTCCTACCACTAGAACTTCTATGATCTTTTGTCGTATGAAGTCCTGGTAAACGGAAAAATCTTGGATATGAGATGATGAGATAGATTCAGAACTGGATGCATCTTTGAGATTGTGATGGTTGTATATCAAGCTAAGCGAGGGTTGACAGCTTTTTTTTTTTTTTTTTCATGAACAATGAAGATCATCACTTCATCATCAGGGACCTTGTATTTTATTTATCTGTAACTTCAATGATTGGTTGACTAATTGACTCTCAAATTTCAGCTGGCTAAAAAGAGTGCTGATGTCATAATTCTGGATGATAATTTCTCGACTATCGTGACAGTGACCAAATGGGGACGTTCACTTTACATAAATATGAAAAACTTTGTGCAGTTCCAGTTAACAGTTATTGTTGTTGCAGTAGTTGTCAACTTCTCGTCAGCTTGTTTGACAGGTAAGAAAGTTATTGTCCTTCCTGCATCATTTCACAAATTGTTGTTTGTCTCACAGAAAAAATTTTATATTAAGCTGATGGTTGTCGATGAAATTTCATAGGGAGTGCTGTGCTCTCTGCTGTTCAGCTTATGTGGATAAATATTATAATGGATACACTAGGAGCTCTAGCATTTGCAACAGAACCTCCAAACAATGCACTAATGGAACGCCCACCAGTTGGAACGAAAGGGAATTTTATCTGTGTTGTCATGTGGAGGAATATCCTAGGCCAGTTTCTGTATCAGTTTATGGTGATTTGGTATCTTCAGGCAAAAGGGAAAACAACATTGAATCTGGACAGCTCAGATTCTGATCTTGTCCTTACTACTCTTATATTCAATTCATTTATCTTTTTTCAGGTAAGCTTTTCTAGGAAACTTAATCTCACTTTTTGTTAATTTGTGTTTCCAGTGGCATGGTATGTTGTCTGGTAAATTATGGATCACAATGGGTGGAACATTGCTTTTTTAGATGCCAAACAATGTTTTAGGATTGAATTTTCTCAGAAAGAATGGTCTCCTTTTTGTTTGTTAGGCCTTCCAGTCAGAAACTTATGAGTTCCCTTGTCTCTTGCAGTCATTTACCCTCTTTTCCAGATTACATGTATTGCCTCATTCAATTTTTTACGTGGTTCAATGAGTTGGCAAAAGCATAGTCCAAAAGCATAGCTACTTAGCTTTAAAAATTAGCATGAAAAATTCAGAAATATCTTCATGAATTCCTAATCCCCACTCACTAGTACCTAGTAACAGAAGATTCTGCTTCATAGTAAATCCTGTTCTGAGGTTTAGTTGGCATCTCTAGCATGTTAATTTAAAGTAATTGGAATGTGCTTATAGGTCCACAAACATTCCTGCAATCTACAGCTTGTTTTTACATTCTTTCGGTATTTGAATGCAAATTCATTTATTTTGTCTGAGATCTGTTCTTCATTGGTGTTACTATCTCAATTTCCTTTAAAAAAAATAAATAAATAAAGATGTAGCAGGTAACATTTCCATTTCTAGCATGTTGGGAACCTCTAGTTAAAAGATATCTTATTTCATTCTGCAGGTTTTCAATGAGATAAGCTCACGAGACATGGAAGAAATGAATGTTTTTAAAGGCATGCTGGACAATTACGTTTTCATTGCTGTCCTCTGTTGTACAGTTCTTTTCCAAATCATAATAGTGGAATTCCTGGGTTCATTTGCAAATACAACACCTCTCTCTCTCTCACAATGGTTTGCTAGTGTATCAGTTGGATTTGTAGGCATGCCAGTTGCTGCTCTTATAAAGATGATCCCAGTATACAGTTCGAGAAATGCAGTCTTTTGAATTGTATCCATTGTTTGGTAACTGGATTTGTGTTTCTGTTGATGGAAGAATGCTGGAGTAATGGAAATTATCATGCATGAATGTTCTCTTGGCTTGACTTCAAGACCAACAAATTTGGATCCTCAGAACGCTTTTCCAAAATCAAGGGTTCGTTGGATTCCCATTGTTCTTTATTTTCTGGCAATCTAAATGCTGCCCTTAATTCTTCACGCATCCTGCAGATGAACTTGCCATTCGAAGGTTATTTGTGGGGATGCTCAGATTGTACAGACGAGTAAAAGGATGGTCATATTGTAAGTCATGTAAAGGTTTGCTCATATTGCACTGTAAAGATGGCCTTCACCTAAAATAGATTGAAAAATAGAAATCAGAGATGCTTATCGGGCTAATACTAGTACTCTTATCAGAAGTAGACATCAGATAGTCCTGTATAAGTATAAAAAGAAGCTGGAAAGCATAAATCATGATGTTCAAAGGAGAAATTACTGAATTTATCATTAATTAATAGTAATATAATAAAAGAGAACCAAGGATTGTACAGTGCTGAGGCGGGGTGATTTTGCAATATTTGTTGATAGTATGGGTGTTATTGGATGGGACAAATGGCACGGGTTTAGGGTGGTCTTTTTCCATAAATTACAAATTTTTAAACTTGCATTTTTGTAGATGTCTTAGCTAGACGCATACATTAATTAAGTTGGTTCATGTTGGATTTTTTCTGGGACTGTTATAGATTGATTTATTAATCATGTTCGAATTATGCTATTCCTAAAGGATTTTTTTTATACATTGAAAATTATACTACTTTATTCAGAATCTTAATTTTAAAAATAATTTACATTATTTTATATATATTTTCTAATTTCTTAATATTTTTAACATATTCTTGATATATTTTTTCAAAAGGAATATTTTATTTAAGTCGAACCAGCTGAAGCGAAAATCAACTAGCTAACCAGCGATTTTCAGCCCCATTTTAAAAACATAGCCTTTTTTTCCTTTGAAAAAAAAAAAAAAAACCCATTAAGCAGGTGTCTTATTCGTGCCTATAATCAAAATGTATCAAAGGCAGAATTGATAAGGCGACGGTATGTATGAGAATGTCTTTTCTTACACACTAACTGCCAACACTAGAATCAGTGCAACCAAACCAATTTTTAAAACTTTTCTTTAACATTCTCTTTCGTTTCCCATTGTTGTTCTGATGTAACAAAAATGCTTTCATTTGAACCAGACATGTACAGTGTTATGGGGCTCTCCCCTCTATATATACCTTGCTAATCAACTCCCCTCAACAACCACAGCTATCACTTTCAAGCTTTGTGGTATCTTCTCTCTTTTCCGATTGGTTGCTATAGCCCTCTGTCCATTTGAGTTTTCTATTTCTTTTATTCCTCTTTAGAGCATATATCTACAACCTGATTAGCATTTATTTCTTTTTTCCAGATCTCTGTGTTGGTGATCCTTCTTGGATTGAAGGTTTGTTATTCCTTAGTTAATAGCCCTTGCTCCTTTCTATTCTGTTTTGACTCTGTTAGATCCTTTAATGTTTTTGCTCATGTATTTATAGAGATCTATTTGAGGGTGTTGGTAAAAAACAGATGGCGAAAAGAATCGTAGCAGCCAGGAAATGTAGTTTGCTTAGTAAACATTGGCTTGCACACTGTTTTGTTTCATTTATATTCTAAATTTATATTCCCTTGAAACGCATGATCAGAAGAGAAACTCTATATATAGGCAACTGCAACACCGTGTTTATATTAAGAAATTTTATTTATTTGGACAAAAAAAGAAAGTATATATAGATCGTTGGTGAACCTGTTGAACCTAGCAACTAATGTAGGCCTGGTAAGTGAAAGTACTAATGCGGGCCTGTGCACGCTATCTCATTTGATGCAAACATCCAAATGAACTGAGTAATGAATGACGCTAAGGGGACACTCTAACCCATGAGATGCAAACATACAAATGAATTGATGGACAAAGAGTATTAAATTACCGGATTGTGCACAATGATAGACTGGAGTGGCTTAACTCAGACCGGAGGATGAGAAGAACAGCATGGAGCAATCACCCCTTTTTTTTTTTTTTTTCTTGGCAGCCTCTGTCCTTTTATGGTGATTGCTTGCTCTTTCTTTCCTGTTTGTTACTTCATAAAAACTCCATTATTTATTCCTTTTTTTCATTTCATGGACATATGTGTTTTACTTTTTTATATTTTCAAATCACATTCAATGGATAAAAGCATGATTGGAACTTGAAAAAAAAAAAAAATAAAACATGGGTCCAGCTGAAAAGAAGCTGGTTGTGTTGGTCCCATTATAAGACAGATTCCTTTTTCTTTGTTGCTTTCTCTTTCCTTTTATGATAGTTGCTTCCTCTTGCTTTCCTGTTTGTTGTATCATAAAAATTGCATTATTGAGTCATTTTTTCATTTCGTGGATATCAATGTGTGCTTTACTTTTTCATATATTGAAATTACATTAGATGGACATATGGTTAGCAATCTTTCAAAAAAAAAAAAAAACGTCGGACCAGGTGAAAAGAGGTGGATCATGTTGCCTTGATCGTAAGATGGGTTACGGTTTGAATACTAGGTGTTGATTGGCTGATATGTAACAACAAATATTCTGTTCCTTTAGGCATGGCAAACCCTGTTCAGGCCTACCAAATTAAGTTCCCAATAGAGAACATACTTTTGGGAAGGCTTTTGTTATAAAGTGGTGGGTTTAAATGACTTTTGGGAATGCTTATGTTGTTAGGCCTTTGGTTGGCCTTTTTTGTTGCTCACAGTATTGAGCAGTTTGCTTTGAGTTGGTACCCACGCTCCACTCCTCCCCTTTAGCATTGTGTATATTTGTTTAGCTTTTGTATCGACTCTTTTGTTAATGAAGTTTACGAGAATTCTATCTAACTCGATCTCTACTATACATTAGTTAGTTTAACTTTGTTAAATTGCTTGGCTAATGTTAGTTTTTCTATGAATAATTTCCTAGATTTTATTGACTACGAGTTTCTTGGATTTAAGAGATTCAATTTCTTGAAACCACTCCTTTTGCCCATGTAATCTTTTAATTTCTGAGCTTGAGTTGTGAACCTCGGAACAGAGCACATTTAACCTTTTACCAAATACATGCGAGTGATATCCCGCTGATGAACTAAACTCGGGAAAAAAAACCCAACTGACTCTAGATTCCTGTATGTTGTATGCATGAACGGATCACAGGTTTAATGCATTTGTGTTTTTTTTTTTTTTTTTTTTCCAATGGAAGAAAGGGGTTTCTGGTAAATTGCACACAGACGAATTTATCGTTTGCATGCATACAGTTAAAGCATTCAAAGAGAAAGGTTTATGTGAAACTCAGCCCAATGTATGTTAGATTGGTTACTAACCATATGCATTTTAATCTGAAACAAACACATTTATTTCCCACCGAATTATGTTAATTAGCTGGCCGGCTTGGAATATAAAAAAACAAAACAACTTTACAAGATTGCACCCTATTTCGTACTTATTTATTTATATTGTTGTGCGCTTCACCTATATTTTACTTTTCTTCCTTCTTTTTTTTTTTTAATTTATGTTTATGTTTGTTTTGATTTCGAGCAAAGAAAAAATTTTAACTGAATATCGGAAAAATTTTAGTGTTATAAGTAATTTCATGTAGAATGATCCTTGGGTTCATCAAACACCGATTATTCATCTATACCCATCTTGCCATTTGTTGTGTTATCATTTATAATGTCTATTATTTTTTGTATTTACAAGTTTATCGCCGCTAATAAATTATTATGTTTAGCTTCTTTTTTTTTTTTTTCCCCTTCTTGCAGTGCAAGCACGTGTGCGAATCATTAAGCATTTTCTTATCCAATATATACGTAACCGTAGGCTTTCAAATTGCTTGATCTTTTGCTGTGGACGTTGTATTTTTTTTAGTAACATTATACACAACGATAGTTTGCTTTCAGGCAATTTTCCTCCTTTTAAGCCAACGCATGTCATGTTTCACAAACAGAAATATATTTGCTTATATGGACTTACAGATGATTTCTCTGATTTACCAGTTATAACTATACACTTAATGAAAGAAAATGCTATTCCATCGAAGTGCCTGTGCAAGAAGTCAGCTTTTTGGAAACCGATTTTGCTTCTGGTTCATCGAAAAACGTCTCCATGTTGAAACAGTGGTGCACCGAACACTTATTTTCGCGCCCATCTCAAATGGACATTCCTTTATTGGATGCGACTCACATACGCGGTTTGATTTCTTTTCCCATTCCTTTGAATAATAAACCACTACTATGTTTTTTAAGCATTTTATCGAAAATATCTTTCTCGTAACTTTATTTAAATGATCTATGGAACATATGAATGCTAAACAACTACTTCTATCTGGAGTTGCAAGCCCCTGTGCTACATGCCCTACTCCTTTGTCCATCAAGCGATCCCTTCGCAGAAGTCAGTTTTCCAATATTATATTTTCTGTTAATTCATCTCTTTTTTCTTTTTTCTTTTTTCTTTTTTTTTTTTTTACCATCGCAATCACCTTTTGCATCAATCGACTAGGCGCCAATATGGGGAAATCCAATCTTGGATTACCGGAACATGAATGTCCTCATTGCGGTGCGATATTCTGGCTAGCAGAATGCGTTGGGTTTAAGGATCATAGGAAGAATAAAATTTTTACTATGTGCTGCAAACGTGGAAAAATCAATTTGGATGAATTACAATTAGCTCCATCTTTTTTGTCATCAGTCTTAAGCTATGATTCCACTCCAGCCAGTGTGCATTTTCGATAACATATAAGACTTCATAGTTCGATGTTTGTTTTTACTTCTATGGGTACTAAGATTGATTATGACATTAACAAAAAACCTGGCCCCTATGTTTATAAAATTCACGGGCAAAACTATCATGCGATAGGATCTTTGTTGCCTGTTGATAATGAAAAACCAAATTTTGCACAACCATATGTATATGATACGGAACATGAAATACAAAATAGAATGTCTTTTTTTTACTGATGCACATATCAAAGAAAATATTATTCAAGGTCTAATAACAATTTTTTATGAACATAATAGCATAGCACACTCATTTCATACAGCGCGAGACCGGTTTAAAGAAAATGAAGTAATTTTAATAAAGCTAAAGTTGCTAGGAAAACGATTAATTGATGGACGCCAATATTATGTGCCTACATGTTCTGAAATTTCTTGATTGTTGGGGAAAATGTTTGATAAAAATCGTGATATCATTGTCAAATATAAAATAGGCAAACTCAAACATATTAGTTATTTATATCCAAGTTTTATGGCTATGCAATATCCAATATTATTTCCATATGGAGAAGATAGCTAGAGATGATATTCCATACACTTATTGTGATAGTGATAAATTAAATGCTCGAAATGAAGTTACCATGTGTGAATATTATGCATATCATTTGCAACAATGTCATAATGAAGGAAGAATATTGCTATGTGGAGGCCGTTTGTTCCAACAATTTATTGTCGATGTATATTCATGAATTGAAAAACGTTTAGATTACATCAAATGAAACAAGAAGAAACTGAGTTTGGAGATATGCTCTGAAATTCATAAAGCTTATACAAAAGGAACAGTGAATGTAAATGAAATTGGAAAATCAATAACATTACCATCAACTCATACTGGTAGTCCGAGATACATGTTAGAACATTATCATGATGCAATGACTATATGTAAATTTTATGGTCATCCGGATTTGTTCATTACATTTACCTGCAACGCACAATGGCCTAAAATCAAAAATATGTTGAATATCTTTCTAGAGCAAAAGCCAGAAGACAGACCAGACATTGTGAGCAAAGTTTTCAAAGCTAAAATTTGTTGAAATCATAAATGATTTCGAAAAACATAAACACTTTGGAGGAGTTATAGTTTTGCTATATACAGTCGAATTTCAAAAACGAGGCTTGTCGTATATACATTGCCTCCTATGGCATTATAAATATGATAAATATTTAACATCATCATCCATAGATTCTGTAATATCTATTGAACTTCCTTGCAAGAAACGTGATCTTGAAGAATCGTTCCCAATTTCATAATACATGTACCATGTGGTGCTACAAATATGCAATCATTGTGTATGTAAAATGGTCGATGTTTTAAATTTTTCCCAAAAAAATTTGCTAATGAAACAACTATTGATAAAACCAGTCTTCCTCTTTACAAAAGAAGAGATAATGGCAATTATATTGAAAAAAAAAAGCATAAAACTCAATAATCAATCTATCGTTCCTTATAACAGAGAATTAATTATCAAATATGAAGCACACATAAATGTTGAGGCGTTTTCAATGTCAACATAGATTAAATACCTTTTTAAATAGATAAACAAAGGAGTTGATAGAGTGTGTGCAGTAATAGAAGCAAATACAATGTATGCTAAAATATAGAATGTAATGAAGAAATAATTATTGATGAAATATAAACTTGTCTTCATTTTCGCGATATATCACCCTGTGAAGTAGCATGGCGTCTTTTCGAATTCCCTACACACCATAGAGAATAAGCAGTTGAACGTCTGCCTATTCATTTTCCATTAAAAAATAGAATCTTATGCCAGTCTGGACAAAGCATTGGGTCTATAATTAAGAATCCAAACTCATGTAAACCATGTTAACTGAATAAATGGAAACTAATAAAGTTAACGAAGACATTCGAGCACTAACATATGCAAAATTTTCAACTCAATGGGTTTGGAATAATAAAGATAAAATATGGACAAAGTGCCAAAAAGGATATAGTATTGGCTGAATTAATTATGTCCACTCAAATGTTGATGAATTATACTATCTACCTATGCTTTTAAATATTGTTAAAAGGCCTACAAGCTATGATGATATTAAAACGGTCAATGGCATTAAATACCCGACATATCATGAGTCATGCAATGCTTATGGATTATCAGGAAACTATAATGAATGGATTGAAGCCATTAAAGAGGCAACTTTATGGGCATCATTAGAGCAACTAAGATGAATGTTTACAATTATGATCATATTTTGTGAAAAAATGAACCCTTAAAGCTTTTCAATATGTTTTGGGAGCATTTTTCTAATGATATTCGTTACAACTTGCATTCAACGCTTAATATCCCTGAATCTTTAATATCAGAAAGATATTTAAAAACCCAAGTACTATATGAATTAGAAAAAAATTTCAACAAAAATTCAACATCTTTAAATGACCATGGGTTACCATTACCAGATACACAATTATTTAAAAGCATGAATAATAGGTTGCTTATGGAATAACTCAACTATGATGTTGCTCACATGCCAATGATTCATGAGTAAATGGTCTTGACATTAAATGACAAACAACGACAAATCTATAACATCATGCCTAATGCAGTTGCTAATAACACTGACGAATTATTTTTTGTTTATGACCATGGAGGAACTGGTAAAACATATCTATATGAAACAATTATTTTTGGATTAAGAGCTCAAGGAAAAATTGTTTTAGTTGTTGCTTCTTCAAGGTTTGCAGCATTATTATTATTTGGTGGAAGAACAACCCTTTTGCGATTTAGAATTCGAATAGATTTAATAAGTTATTCCACATGCAATATAAAAAAAGGTACGCAATTAACAACTCTTTTAGTAGAAACTTCACTAATCATATGGGATGAAGCTCCTACAAGTCACAAATATTGTTTCGAAGTAGTTGATAAATATCTTAGAGACATCCTTGGAACACTAGAATGCGATAAATCTGAGATTCCATTTAGAGGGAAAACCATTTTGCTCGATGGAGATTTTAGACAAATACTTCTAATTGTCAATAAAGGTAGCAAAGAAGAAATAATAGATGCATCACTAACGAATCATATTTATGGAAACAGTTTTGCGTTTTTCGCTTCAACCATGAATATGCTATTTAAAAATAACTCGAATTATTCATTAGTTAATAAAGAACAATCTTTGGCTGAATGGATTTTATCTATTGGTGATGGCTCAACTGATTCAATGATGATACCAACATATGATGATGAAAATAATTGGATTCAGATTCTTGCAGATTTACTTTTACCATATTCTGCTGATTCAATCAGGGTAATTATTAAATCAACATATGATGAACTATTGAACAAATACAAAGACATTGAATATCTGTGAGAATGTTCAATTGTAACACCAACCACTGATGTTGTTAACACTATTAATGACAAAATTTTGGATATTTTTCTTAGAGAAAACACCTATCATTACAACTTCGATTCAATATGTAGAACATGTCTAAATTTAGATGAGCTTCAAGCACTTTATCCAACCGAATTTTTCAATTCACTGGAATTTGATGGATTCCCACAACATGAACTTAAACTAAAAAAATATGCTCCTGCTATGTTACTTCGCAATATAAATCTAAGCATCGAACTTTGTAATGGAACTAGATTATTGGTAAATGAATTAGTTCATCATGTGATTGAAGCAACAATAATTTCAATTGCCTTTGTTGGTAATAAAGTTTTGATTCCTAGAATTATTCTAACAATCACAGAGATAAAATGGCCTTTCATACTTAAGAGAAAACAATTTCCATTAAGAATTTGCCACTGCATGACAATAGATAAAAGCCAAGGTCAAACACTTAAATATATAGGTCTATATCTTCATGAACCTGTTTTCAGTCATGGTCAATTATATGTAGCGCTTTCGTGAGTGACATCAAAAAATGGTGTTCGCATAACCATGCACCAAAAGAGTTTGCCCGATAACAAAACTTCTGCAACATATATAAAAAAATGTTCTGTATAAAGAAGTTTTTGTTGATTTATTTGATTGCAACTGATGTATTCATTTGTTTATTTTATATTGTTTTCTCACAATTATTATAGTATCTAAAATTATTATTTATATTGTAAGCCATGTCATATGCAACGTTTGTTTTCCTAAATAAAGAAAGAAAAATGCTCGAATTAGAGTGAGGATTGCTAGAGCGTGGGATTTTTTTTAACCCCTACAACCCGGATGAGTTTTAGACGCAAAAAAAAATTATAATATAAGACAACAACCTTGTCGGATTAAATTTCCATATAACACCCTCGTTAAAAAAAAAATGATGTTGATGATGGAACCATTCTTTTCAATAAACTTTCCTTCCTTGAATTCAATGAAGTCATCACACGTTCAGGAGATGAGTCCATTTTAGTTGGTAATATTTGCATATTGTCAAACACTTTACCTTATTGTTCTTAAAATCTCATATGTTTTTTGCTTAATTATTTATTTTTGCATATGATTCAGACTTTGTACATCAAGTCATTTCAGTTGGTTGCGATAAAACCATTCACGTGACTAATCAAGTTGGAAAAAATGTGTCATCAAGCTCCTAAACAAAAAGTTTGTTCTTTTTTCTTAACTACACACACATTGATTGGTAGAACAATTTAATTTTATATTATAATAACCTTGTTTATTTAACATTGTCATATAGTTGCGAAGAAATGGAGGTTACATTATGGGAAAATGTTGCAGTTAGTTTCCCAAAAGATGAGGTCTTTGATGAAGAGCCAAATGGACCAATCATTGTAGCATTTATTGGGATGTTTGTTAAGTCATATAATGGTATATTTTTAAAATTTTCCCATTTTCCTCCATTTTTGTTTCTTTTTCATATTTTCTCAAACGCCCTACCTACGTGATTGCCAAAAAAAATTGTCTCAGATAATGTCAACCCCTACAACACTATGTCGACGAAGGTATTTGTTAATCTTGAAATCCCTGAAATCAATGTCTTTTGTGATAGGTATGTGAATGAAAATTTATTTCAAGATTCACTCATATATTCTTGCATATAATAACTCTTGCCATGCCATTCTCACAGCCTCACAGGTCCCTTTAACAAAATAGAAAGGGTCATGTCAATCACTCAAGAACCTTTTGATATAGAAGAAGAAAAGCAGAAGAACTGTAAAACCATTTCAGAGATTTTGGACTTGGATGTCCATGTTGATAAGGTTCACTTATATCCAAGTATTTAATATATCCATTTATTTTGTATAATCCCCTTATAAAATCCTCTCATACATTTTTATAGGAAACAAAATTTATATGTGTTGCCAAGATCAAAAGCCTAGATGCATCAATAGGCTGGTGGTTCAAGGCATGCCAAAATTGCAAAAGTAGCATTTGGAATTATAATGATACAATTTTGTGTAATGGAAGATATGGTTTGCTTAAAGAAGTGTCAATTCCCTTCTACCTTACCAATCAAACACTTAATGCCTTTATTCTATCTAATAAATTTAGTATATTAACATTCTATATATATAGGTATAAATTGAATATGAAGGTTGAAGATTCAACTGGTGTTACTTCATTCTTACTTTCCGATCGCTTAGTAA
Source organism: Omphalea diandra (assembly GCA_949677035.1). Classification (NCBI taxonomy): domain Eukaryota; kingdom Viridiplantae; phylum Streptophyta; class Magnoliopsida; order Malpighiales; family Euphorbiaceae; genus Omphalea; species Omphalea diandra. Next base: position 34,938 of record CATIWR010022608.1, on the reverse strand, counting down.
TTGATCTTATTGGTGTCCCAATAACTTAGTTCTTATCCTGAGATAAGACATTAATTCCTTCCTTCTTGATTCGAATATATGGCTTCACAAAAATTTTCCAAGCAATAATCAATTCAAAAGCTAACCAAACGTCAAAAACTTCATTTCGAGTCAACAAATTTTTTGATGCTGATGATCAAAATCAGGATTCTGTTGCCTTAACTTCACCCTCCACTCCTCAGCCCTTTGTTTTTTTGATATCTCTACTCACAAAAACAATAAATGCCAATGTTCATCATTGTCTTTCGTTCTCGCTTAAAATGGAAGAATCTTCATCTGCTCACCCATCTTCGCAATGTGATACAAAAAGCCTTTGAGTTACCGCTGAAAAAAGCACGCACAAGGTAAATAATACTAGTACTCTTTTCTATTTTGCATATAAATACATATGTTATTGCATTTTAATATTAATCCCCTAATTAGTTATTGCTTCAAGTCACCTTCAGAAATGGTAGTTGAAAATAAAGATCTTTGACAATCTCCAGTTTATTCTATCTTTTTTTTTCTTATTTACTGATGTGTACTTTTATCAGAACTTTACTTTTTCTTTTTGCTTATATACTTTATGAATGTTGTATTTTTTATGTTTTGCAATGCATATTTTATGTTATTGTTTTCTCACGACTTTTGCTCTTTTTTTTTATGAAATATTAGTCATAGCAACGCACATATTACAATCTAGTATAAAATAATGAACCAAATAATCAGAAAAATCATTTATATAATTTCTTATTTTATCAGTGACTTCCATAATTTTTTATAAATCATATTCAACAATATTGTATAAATCTCTTATAATTAAATAATCCTACATAATAAACAAAATCCTGGAAACATGTTCCTATAGTTAATACCAAAATTCATTAGTATCATATTTAGATATTCGTAAGTCTTTTCTTATCCCGTTTGAACATGATATCTTTTCTCTCAGTTTTGCAGTGTTGAAGATACTACTATAATTCTGCAATATTATATTTATAATTTAGCAAAAAAAGAAAAACATCCCAAGGACAACATAAAAAAACAGAAAAGATAGATGGCAAACCCCTTCTTTTTGCCTCTTGGACCACGTAAAACATGCGTTGCTTTCACATTTACATGAAGGGAAATACACGCATTAAGAGTATTACATAACACTTCCATCTACACTTCCATCACGGTAAACCTCCCAGTTTCATAGACATGGTACAGCCAAACGGGTTCAAGCAATGCTCTGGCACTATGTAATTTCTGCCTTGCATCTTCGTTACTCTGTTCTTCAATTTCTCTCTCAATCTGTGGGTAAATTTCTGGCAGAGAACTCAGCATCATATCAAGTTCACTCCACGTTTTGTCTTCTTTCCCGACCAACTTCACACAGACGAAGTGTATGAGTCCCAATACTAATCCAAAGTCCTTACTTTCCAGGCCGACAAGTGAGTAGGCCAAGAAATTCACTCCAATTGAATCCAGTATGTTAGGACTTCTTCTTAAGAGGGAAATGATCATTTGTATAAATTTCTTAAACACGGGAAATTCCTCCTTTTGTTCTGAAACTTCATCCTCCTCTTCTGGACTAATTTCCCTTGCGTCGGAGAGCTCAGTCTTGGCTAAAATTGACGGCCATGATGGAAAATGGAGCTTAACATGAGATAATGCCGTCACATATGTGCTGTCTACTGGAGATTGTCCAAGTATGCTCCCAGACCCCAATGCAAGAATCAGATCTGGCAGCCAAGACTTTGCTGCTGCAGCAGTGCGAGCAGCAAAACTAGAGCCCAAGTGCAATTCAATCGAGGTGATTAGGTCAATCATATCATTGGAAAGATCAAAAGCTTCTGGTGGAGGTGGTGAAACTTCATTAGCATCTTTAAGGATGAGATTGAGTAACTTGACAGCATAGCTGAAAGAGCTCTTCAGACACAGGATAGCGTCTTTTAAATTATCCTCCTTAAATTGCAAGGTTTCACTACATTGCTGCCCAAAGACCAAGATGGCATGTTTCACATATGATGATGTAAAGCTTAAGCACCTTCTGTATATGTGAGATAAAAAGCCCATTGCAGCGGAATCAACAATGAACTTGAGAACTGCAGTAAGCATCTTCAATTTGTTTGTGATTATCTTCTCTTTATCATGAAGAGATCCTATATAAATGCTCAACTATGAATTTATAAGAATGGCATATGATATAATAAGAAAGAAAGAATAATTAAACCAAGAGAAGGTAAAAAACCAGAAAGAATAATTAAAGCAAGAGAAGGTGAAAAACCATGAGGCTGAAACTTATGATCATGATGTCAATTTGCTGTCACGAGCAATCTAAAATTAAACAGCAGTTTGGAAAGCAATGCATTAATCACATCTTATTAAATACTGACCATCGATATCTGAGCTAAAGGCATCTGCTAAAGGCTTCCTTCGTTTTCCACCACGATGGGCCTCCTTGTTATCTTGTGTTGAATCTGCAGGCAAATTACCAGACTCTCTAGTGCCACCTGCTGCGAGAAGCTTATCAGTACATTTAAGTAAGTGATCTATTGTCTCGTCCAGCAACGTCCTCTGAAAAGAAATTTAAACAAAAATTATTGCAAGATCATCTGAAAGTTAATCTCTAAGTGCAACAAACAAAAAGTAGCAGATGTTTGAAGAGTAAACAGTGACAAGTAATATGTGAAGTAAAAAAGATGTGCCCCACAAGATCATAAAGCTTGAACAACTCTTGTAACTAAAAGATATAGACACAAAATGATAAAACATTTCCAGTAATCAATCATTTCAAGACTTAAAAATTCAAACTGTGATAGCCAAAATTAATTAACCAAGTATCAGGCAGTCACCTGCAAATCATAATGCCAGTAAAGATAGATGGGTATTAAAAGAATTCTCAAGAGAGATCAGGGAATTGACATTAGAAGTGTCATCCAAACGGAAAACCAGGTGACAAACAGAAAATCAGGCCAAACTGCTTTGATACGATATTAAGAATTTGAATTGAAAGGGTGGAGGCGATAGAAATGGAGTGGAGGTCAAGCCCGAGAATGATTGGATCAAAATGAGTTTGGATCAACCACTGCTAAGAGGTTAGAACTAATCAATTAGGTAGTTAAGCCCAAACCATTATATACTCTTTATATTTAATGTAATTTTCCAACGTGGAATAACTCTTAACAAACCTTTCTAGTGTCAACTACGAGTAACCTAAACTGGTAGGAACTTAACGCCAACTTTAACATGATATTGTTACTAGTGCAGGAAAAACTTTGGCTCTTACAACATATTCAAAAAAACATCATTAAATGCACTATCATCGCTTCCTAAATTTTGATTTGAGAACATCATAGCAGGAGAAAGTATTCATTCAAAGACAGTAGATTCACATTTATCCAATGAAAAAAAAAAAGAAGAATGAATGTGTCATCCAAAAGTTATCGATAATCGAATTTGCAATGTGCTTTTCATATTGTTAATTTTATAAGCAACTGAGGGACTTCTGTCCAGTATATATAACAAGCAAGCAAACTATGAGAAACAAACATGACCAATTTGCAAGTTTGGTTTAGCAGCCACATCAATATTCACACCATTTCACACAATATGAGATTTCTGGCGCATAAACACCATTGGAGTTTAACCAGTATGTAAGTAATCAGTTTCAAATCAGTAATTTTCTTTCTCATCTGTATACTATGTGCAGTATAAAAATAAAACATATACGGGAGTAACCCATAGCAATTGTATATAAAGAGAAAGGACTGTAGTGTAAGAAAAAGAGAAAACAGCTACTTGCCTCCAGAATTAATGAAGTGTCTATCGTATCATTCTTCTTAGTACCACATTCATTTGTCCTAATATTTATATTTTGAAGAGTCATATGCAAGGCAAGTGCTGTATATGCCAGAACAGGAGAAGTGTCCATGTATTCACAGCAAATGCACTGGATAATGCTGACTTCTGAAATGACCTTTAAAGCAAGGAATGGAAGTTCTAGAGCTTCACACCCTAGAATAGCTTTTCGAGAGTCCTCAGAAACAAGCAAGTCTTTCATTTGCCAGGCTATTCCAACAGCAACAGAATAATCATCCTCAAAATCAGATGCAGTTTTTCCACTTACATGTTTCCACTTAGCCGAAATTTTGACTGAGGACTTGCTTTTCTTCCTTTTTGCAGGGGAAATTCTCTGCTTTGGCATTTCAGTTCCAAATTTAACATGGCAGCGATAGGCAGTTTTTTGCAAAAGCTTTGTTTGAGCCTCAAACATGTCGTCAAAAAAATCACAAGACAGCAAAAATTTGTGGGCAGACCTTACTTCAGCTTGCAATTCCACATTCTCATGTATTCCACTGCAGTTAGTAATGAGATGCATACATTCTTCCACAAGCTCAGCTGCATCGTCTGGAAAGATGGCAGAAACAATGTTGAGTACAGATGATTTAGCATACCCAGTAGAGGCAGCAGCAAACAAGCGTTTCATTTTTCCACCAGGAAACAACTCTTTAAGAGCATGAGCATAACATGCTTCATCTCTAAGACTGTTGCAAAGATAGGAAGCAGCAGCAAGTAAACCCTCAATTTGCTCTGAGTCTAGCTTGTCAGGTGCTAAAACCAAACTTATCAATGCTCGAACAAGCTCCATGAGAGACTTAAGTGATACCCCTTCTGACACAGCAAATTCACAAAACCTTGCACCAGCCATGGGAGACCTTTTGATAAGAGTAACACAACGATTACATGCCTCTTCAATGCTTACTTTTGGGGGAAAGTATGATGGTATAAGCAATCTTGTTATCTTCTGCGCAACCTGAGGTTGATCATTTGCAAGAGTTGACAATAATATATCTAAACCTACAACCTGCAGACGTACAATCAGAATAACACCAATGATTAAAAGAATAACATCAAGCAACTAGTATGAAAACTATATCAAGAAATAGTATCACTGCCAATGCCAAATAGGAATCTCAGAATTATCAGTACCTTGTTAAACTGGAAGCTTCGAATGTCTCTTACAAGAAGGAGGAGATCCACGATAGCAACACGAGCAGAAAGAACATTATCCAAGATCAAATGTCCCAATCTAGGCAAAAGCACTTTCATAATTTCATGAGATTGCGGATTACCAAGCAAATAACCAATCCCATTTAATGTAGAAACCCTAACCTCATTGCATATATCACGTGACATGTCATCACAAATTTTTGCGAGTATCTTCGTAATGATTGATGGAGGTATAATTTCCCAAAATAAATAAAGAACACGGCAACAACCTTCCACTGCAACAACTCTCACATCCAGACAATCATCCAAGAGTAACCTCTCTAGTAAAAAGAACTGTTTATCAAGCATTGTATCTTTAACTTCCTTAGTTGCATCAGAATCCTCAAGAGGAAACAAATCCAGAAGTAAATGCAACGTATTAAGACGAACATTCGAATTCGCAACCTGCCAACAAAAGCACACAGCAACACTTCTTACACACTTCTCCAATTAAACATTCTCATCCTTATGTCCAACCAAAAGCCTAAACCTTTACACTTAACAAACAACACTTTGTTTCTTTTCAATGCGAATCAATATAATTCAAACAACATTGACCTTGTTTGTAATAATTTTTTTTTACAAGTATTTAATTAAATTCTATTGATAAAATTGAAGTCAAATGACTTTAAATAGAACTTATGTGTTTGACGGAAGCGATGGAATTCATTTAAGGATGAATATGTTCACTTTCTATATTATGCTTATTTTTAAAGGGACATTTAAGTTTATATAGTGATATTTTTAGTTTTGAATAACAATCTCATTAAATAAATTTTGAAAGAATTGATTTCGATCCATTACTTAGTTTCCAAACAATAAAACAATAGTTTCCAAACAATAAAACAACATAATTGGCTAAATAAAATTCGATTCAATTGAATTCTCTAAAAAAAATTCTGAACACTATGACGGTCTTTAAATATATATATTCAATTACAATTACCTGTAGAGACCGAAATATTATAGGCTCAGCGAGTCGAAAAAGTAACTTCTCCACGCCATCAGTAACCCTCTGACTAATAAACGCACCTAAAACTCTTCTAATAGAAGCAGAAAACGTACCCGAACTCGCATAAATCGCACCCTCAATCAACCCCTGCAAAAACCCTCTCTCAATCTCACCCTTCAATTCCCCCTCCACACCTTTCCACGCCCTAAATAAAACCTCTCCATAAGCCTCCAAAATCGACTTCCTACCAAACGCAATCTGCGCCCTTATCAATGCCAAAGCCTCCTTCATCAACTGCAAACTCAACCCGAACATAAACGCCAAAAACCGCCTGCCATCCTCCGTCTTCAAAAACAGAGGCGCAATCACACACCGCACCAATAACAACTTCAAGTCCTCAATACTCTCATCTTCAAAATCTAACAACCCAAACGCCTCCCGAAGCGCGTAAACCCTATGCACATCCACTTTCCGTTTCGAGATCAGCGCCTTCGAAACAAGAAACGGCAGCGACTGAGAAATTAGCATTTCCCGCCCCTCCAAATTCTCCTTCCAGTACACCTCGCATATTCCTGCTATCTCCGATAACAAGACCGGATCCGACTCGAAGAGGACCAAATTATCGTGCAGTAACCGAACCGCGGGCAAAAGATCGGAAGGCAAAAACGTCTTTTTGGGATGGGATAAAGATAAGAAGGATATATGAGCGAGAATTTGGAGTTTTCCGAAGCGCTTAATGCAAGATAGAGTACATTCATTTTTTCGGGAGGATCTGCGGGGGCGTTTAGGAGAGGGAGATCTGGAGGGGCCAGGAGAGGAGAGGAAAGAGAGAATGGAGTCGTGGAGGGCAGGAGGGAGGGAGGAGTAAAGGTGGGAGGAAGGAGAGATGGAGTGGATTAGAGATTTGAGAGCTTTCTTTGAGGATTTAAGAGTGAGGGTTGTGGCAGTGGAAAGGAATTCTGAGGCGGAGGAGTGGAAAGAGGAGCGTAGCCTGTTCTCCATTTTTGAGAGAAAATGTATGGGGAGAGAGGGAAAGAGGGAGTTTATTTGAATTCGAAATGGATTCTTTTGAGCTGGATCTCAGACTTGGGCTTTATTTCCCCACACATTTGGCCCGTATATATTTTTTCCATAAATGAAAATGGACTTGGGCCTTAGCTCGATTTGTCTCAACTTCACAGTTTTGTCCTGTGAAATGGTTTTATTCATAAAAGGCTCAAGTTTTAATGTAAAAAATTATTAACACTGTGTAACTATTTATCACTTTACAGAATTTTATTTTTAATAAAAATTATTATAATTAATTAATAATTATACAGTTTAAAATTTTGCACAATGACTCTAATATCGTAATGTCATTGTAATATTTGTGAAAAAATAATTGATAAATCTGGTATTTTTAATAAATTGATAATCGTAGAGGAAACTTGATTAAGAGGGTTATACTTTAAAAAATGAAGGTTTAGAAAAATATCATGACTCCAACAGGAATTTTGTCATCCCCACAATTGAGTGTGAGAATTATTTGTGGGGATATTATTAGATGTTTTGTCACTCAAATATTACTAGTGCCAAGACCCATTGGAGAATGCAATACACCTTTTGACCCACAGTGTAGCTAATCATATCAACAGCCTTGATAATATTTTCTTGCTTTTGAAGGGAGTATGAGTTTGGGGTATTTATGGGTTTTAAAAGGCTAAAAAGGTACTTCAAAACCAGAGAAACTAGTGTATGAGTAAGCTCTACAATACCCACCAAAGAAAAAAAATCATCAAGGTGAACTACTCAAACATGAAATCATAGCCAATGAGAAATTGTCATGTCAGCCATGGTCAAAATGGAAAATTGGACCCCCCCTACCATGCTTCCAAGGTGGCAATTGTCCAATACCATCACTTCAAAAATAAATAAAATGATTCTTCTTCCCAACATAACAACACAATTCTATTGAGTACTACTCACCATTTGATGTGGATCTTGATGTGGTCCATTCACTGATTTTAGGATCGCACAGTATAAAATGGCATACTATATGAAACCCACATTTTGAGCTTAGATTTTAAGTGGCATTTTTTTCAGTGCTTAAGGTCACCATCTTGACACCAAGAACAGTTCAACTAAGTTCAGCTATGAAACTGAATCTCAATCTTTTTTTTTTTTTTTTTGCTGGTTGGACCATACAGCCTCCTATTCTAATCAAATGAAACATTTATGTGTGGATTATTGTTTCCACTTTTCCTTTTTACATGCAAGCAAGCATGGCTTTTTTTCAATTGATACCATCTTGCTTCACAGTGAAATTATCCTTTTTCCAAATTATTGTAGTTGAAGATTTAGTTTTGATCTTTTCTTGGTAAAGATAGTTACCAGCTTTACATGACTGGGATAAAAACATAATTTGATTGATCATTGATCCAAATCATTAAATAAGAAACAAAATCCTGAACCCAATAGTTTGATTAGTGCCATAATTAATGATCTTTTAACCCACAATGGCAAATGAGTTAATATAAGACCACAGAACCATTGCTTAGTTACTTAGTGGGAGTTTTTTTTTTTTTCTTGACAATTCTTGGCGACAGAACATGTGGGAAACTATTAGAGATGATGCTTTTGATAGGGAAACTTAACCTCTAAGGTGGACCAATGAAACAAAGGGACACCAAGTCGGGAACAGAGCCATACTTCCACAAGCAATTTTACTGTCTCCTATAATAGGGTACCATTGCAAGAATACTGCAGACTAGAATACATAAATTTGCAGTACAAATGCCAGATGGATATCCTAGGACCCAAAAATGGAGGCATGTGGAGGGGTGGAGCCTCTGTTACCAATTTTTGCTATGAATCTCATACCCCATTCCCCCCCCCCCAAAACAAAGAGGCCTCTCTTTTCTGCCTTCATTATGATAAGAACTGGGTCCTACAACTACCATCAAAGGGAGCAAATAATATGAGCATTCACATGTATTTGTGAAAACTATGGCCTTTGGGTGCCTTAGGTACTAACCAACTAGCAACTCGCAAGAACTTTTGAAGTCTGGCAATGTTTTATTCTTTCTTCACAAAGAAAACTTGAATTCTATCAAGCATTTTCATTGATATCATCCAATAAGTACTATTGAGCCTCGGCTAAGTGATATTCAAGTCATTTTCACAGTTACATATTGCAATTTGAACCATATTTGCAGCGAGGTACCATGATCTCCAAACACAAACACTGTGGTACTGAACAGTGAAAAGGGGACTTCCCACTCATTAAAAGAGAAGTCCCAACATTCCAAACAAATCTAATCAAGTGAACTTTATAAGCTTGTCGATGGCCCAAATACAACATGCATGTATCAAATCAAGCAAAAACAATTCTTCATTCCTCGTGGCTTTCAGCCTTCTGAAAGACATGGGAAGCATCCCAAGCCCCCATCATCAAAAGCTAGGGTTGCTATGGATGTATGCATCAATACATATACTTTTGTTACAAAATTGAGAGAAATTATATAAAGAAAAACAACTTTAAAAATAAAAAAAAGAAAAGTGGCAAGCAACCGCGGGATATTTCATCAAAAAGCAAACAATACAAAGAATGCTATAGACAAAACAGTCTTCCTTGGCCTTGTTCTGGCATTCTCTTGGCCTTTCTCCTCCACCCTTAATGGCTTTTGGACTTCAGTCAGCTCCTTTTACTTCTTACTGTTGGTTAAAGCTATCCCCTTTTTTATTTATTTACTTTCCCTTTTTTATATCCTCTTCTTGGGTTGTCACTTGGCTGAAACTTTTTTGTTGGATATTGGAAAATGGAAATTCAATCATCAACTCCAAAAATCAATTCCATATAACACTCATTAGTCCTATAAGCCAGCCTAATAGCAGTTATCAGTATTCATTGAAGAAACAAAATTAAGAAAAAAATTTTCTCGGTATAACTATAATCCTTCAACCAATGAACCCAATTTAATTCCCTTTAAATAGAATCAAAATTCATCGATTATGGCCTATCACAGATTTTCTTTTCGGGACAATTTTGATCACACTCATTGAATGTGAGTCTTCTTTTACTGCCATCGTGAACAGCAATTGAAGTAGTATTGATTGATGATGAATTTGGAGAAATTACTTGCTTGGTGGGTGTCTTATGTTTTCCAATGTCTATTTCCTGCATTACAATATAACAGGAAAATATTTGCTCCTGTTGCAGTGAAATATGAGGTAAAAATTAATAAGGCTATATCTTATCTTATGTTTCATAACTGCCAATTAATTGTCAAGTAAGAAAGCTCACATTTTCTAGAGAACCCCATGATGAAATTGCTTTCATCTTGAACTGCGATTCTTGTCTTGTCAATTGATTATCCGATGCGGCCAATACTGCAGCCGCTGCGATAATAGATGGCCGATGATCCAGCAAATTAATCTCTGCAAAAGGAGGGGAAAAAAAAAAAAAGAACAACAAACTCAACAGAACAAAGATAATAAGTGTGACAAATCAAAAATCAAATAGGATTAAAGATAATAAGTGACAAATCAAAAATCAAATTGGATTAAAGTTTTCACCTTTGATCACTGCAAGAATAAGTTGCACAGCTCTAGAGATTGTTGTCTCCTTTGGTCTAGAATCGCCACAGATTTTAGTGATGAAGTAATGTAGATAAGAAAAAGGAGTAATTGAACCCAATTTCCACTCCAAAGTATTCAATACCAGCAATTCCATTCTTTGAATCACCCTATTTTCAAAGCAATAATCTTCTACTGGAAACTCTGATAATAATGGCACTCTGCATTCCTCCATCTTTGCTGCTAATGACAAACACGCCACAGATAGCAATCGAATAGCCCACAATTTCCCATCCTTCAAACAAGAACAGCAACATCCTTAATCAGTAATTCCATAATTAACTAATTAATTAACCATGAAAATTAAGGGAGAGTTTTTCATTGATTACATGCATAGATCTTTTGGAAAGAAACCGATCAAAGTAAGTGACTGAAAGATAAGCAGTGTGAAATCCAAAGCCAAAGATTGCTCGTGTCTAAATCAAGAACACAAGAAAACATTCAAGAACTTGAACATATAAGAAAAGAAAAGAACAGAGGAAACAAGCAAGCAGGGAAGCAATCAATCACAGACGTTGAGAATCCATCGAATGGCATCCAATCGAGCACATTTTAACCAATCGTCATCGCTAGTGGTGGTGGCCGTTGTGGTGGAGCAATCATCATCAACAGAGGACAATACACAACTATTAGAACTACTAGATCCTAATAAATTCATCTTGGTTTCCTTTTCCACCATTTGCTCAATATACTTAAACTCTTCACTCTCCAAAACAAAACAAGAAGAAGAAGGTGAAGACTCAAAGTTTACATCAAAATCAATATTAAAGTCATCATCATCTTCCTCATTTTGATTGAAACAAGAAGCTTCATCTTCTTGGCAAAGGAGACTGGACAGAGACAAAGAAGTGTCGAAATCAGGCATGGTTGGTTGTGGTTCTACAATGGGAACATGGGTATTTGTAGGACTTCTAAAAACTAGTAAGATAGGATTGGATTTTGAGGAAATCTAGAAAAAGAGGGAAGAGTGGAATATGGAGAGTGAGAGACAGAGAGAGAGAGACAGAGGTGATGGAGGGAAAGAGTGGAGGGTAGCGGTTTTGGTGCCGCCAAAATAAGCGGATGAGATGTAGAGAGGAGTTATTTTGCGGTTACTTGCAGTTTCTGTGGCCAAATTAGCTTTTATATTTCGGTACATTATACGTACACTAAAATTTTTCCCACGTACCTTAGATTCTACTAGTATTATCCAAGGTACATCACTATAGGGCTATACCTTAGATTGTACTAGTATTATTGAAGGTACATCAGTATAGGGCTGTACCTTAATTTTTGGGTCTTACTAGATTTTGGACAAGTGTACCATGCTATACTATGTATTGTCACACCCAATTTCAGGGTCTCATTAATTTTTGGTATCTATTGGATTTTATTTTTATTTGGGACAGGGGGAATTTTTTTTTTTTTTTTTTGGGTTATTATTGACATTGATTTTTCTTTGATATACAGTTTTACAATAATAGATTGAGTTACCTTAAGAGTGTATTTTGTCTGGCGGCCAAGGCCTCAAGGGACTTGGTTCAAATTCTGTGGCTGAGCTTTTGGGTACGTTTGACAGTGTCGTGGAACCCTACAATTAACTAACTGCTGATTTCCCTCCTTTATTACGCCTGCAAATATCTACACAATTATGCAAATTCTATCATTTTCTTCAAATGATAAAAAGAGAGATGGTTTTGGTTATCACATTTCTCGCCTACACCTAATATATTTGCTCATCAACATTTACTTAGATGGAATCCACTACAATGGTGGGATCACTGCATGTGAACATTGGTATGCATATCAAGAATCGTCATCTTTCTCCCATTTTAATGGGAAAATATCTCCTTCCCCTTGATCAAGTACTTCTTTTCAATAGAGAGGTGATACTTGTTTCTATCTCCGAAGTATGAAAATTTTCATTGAATTATGTTTTTCTATTTCAAAAATATTTCTTCATTTTTTATTTTCACATTTTTTTCCTATTTTTTATAATTTGTTTCAAAAAAAATCATTTCTTTATATTTCCATTTTTGCATTTTTTGTTTCCGTGTTGCATAGCTTCTAGGACAGGCAAAACAAAAGCAATTCAATGATCGCATGAATACAAGTTGGAATGATGATCCTTAATAGAAAAATATATAGATAAAATTCACTTTTCTTCTTTTATAATTTGGTAAGAATATAATACTTTTCTAAGCACACACAGACCTTCTGAGGCACCTAGAATTTTGCAAATAAATGCGTCTTTATAAGCCATTGAGCCTCCACTTTAAGGTGTTTCCAACTGATTGGACAATTGGATTACTTAAACTAAACCAATATTATCTATTAAGCACTAGTAATTAAGCATGCCAATAAGAATAAAAACCTCTCATCCCATGCATATGTAAGTTTTTCTAAGTATAAAGTGAATCCCTTCTTCAATATTAGTTTAAAGGGCTAGCAGGAAGGAAAGTAATTGACTAGTTAAGATCAGTAACCATTAATATGCATGAAAATAAATAAAAATAGGACACAAGATCCAAAACCTGGACTGTGAATATAATTGGTGGAATGGCATCTTGTTCAAACCCTTAGTGGTCAGATAAGAATATTTTCAGTTCTGAACAAAATAAATAGTGAACTGCTGCCCCAATTTTATGGATTATATGCACAGATTATGTCCTCTTACTTCACAAACCCATAATCCTGTCATTCATGGCCTTTTCTTTCCCTTTCATGTTTTTGTCCTTTATTTTTTTTTCCCCCTTTTTTGTGTTAACAAAATACCATTATGATGTCTAGATATTTGATCAATCATGTTGACCCTAGCAATGTAGGGCTCCAAGTTGTGTAATCTTTTATCCCATTTGGTTCGTTACTGAGATTTCTGGTAAAAGATTTTTTTTTTTTTAATTACGATTCATAATTACCACAGTGAATTGAAGACAATCTTAAGTTAATTGTGTGAGAATCAATTCAATATGTTAAGGAAATGATAAAAATAAAATAATATCTTCCAGTATCAATAACCTGTTTTTTCAAAAAAATAATAACCTTTTTTTCATAGTTATGGCAACACATTTGCAGTTAATGTATGCACCTATCAAAATTAAAATTTTCAGATAATTTTAAAGTTATATTCCATTTCATTAGTAGTTAAGTTTCAAATTTGAATTTAATTTATTAAAAATGAGCAATTTTTTTAATAATTTTTAATAATTTGAGGTTTTTAATATTTAAAAAAGAGAAAGAGATTTGAATCAGTTGTATATCTTTAAATAATTATTGAATCGGTTGTATATCTTTAAATAATCTTATATTCTATAGTAATTTGAATTAAATTAAGATTTTAATATTAAAAGAAAAGATAGATTTGAACTTAATTATTGTAGATCTTTAAAGAATATTAAATATTGACTTAATTAATAAATAAATATATTTCTCTTATTATTGGCCAAAATTTGATTGTGGGATAATGTCATGCCTGAAAAATGCATATATTTTTCTCATAAATTTCATAATACCAAAAAATCTTCAACCAAACAATATTTTCAAGGAAAATTAAGTCACTTTACGCTTTTATGTTAAGTACCTTATAATTATAATACTATTCTTTCATATAATTTAGAATTTCTTCTAAAAAAATTTATTCTATTCGAATTCCTTATTTTTTATATGAAAAGACATATACTTGACTATTTAACTGTAACCTATAATACTATCGCGATAAATTGGTCACGGTGAAATAAATTGACACCATAATAATGCAAAACTTTTCTTAACGAGATAAGATCAAATTCAATGCATTTTTCTCTTCACTGGCACTACCATTTCGTTTGGGGATTTTCGCTGTACGTTAAGTCACAGAGAACAAAATCTTTAATACTATAAAGAAGATTAATGTAACTGCAAAAAAAATCTCAAGAACCCAAAAAAAAAAAAAAAGAGAAAAAATGAAAATAAGAATTTGATAACAGATTTAATTGGAAGGGATTAAAGAGTAAATATATTGCTGTGGAGGAAAGGAGGGGAGGGCCAGAGGTGGAAGCCAAAGAAAATATATTGATGATGGTGGTGATATCACACGTGACTATAATTGCAGACAGGAGCGTCTTCACGTGTGAAAGTCTGGACCACCCCGGCCCACTCTTTTTTTTTTTTTTTCTTTCTTTCTTTCTTTCTTTTTCCTTTATATATAGTATATATATAAATGGTAAAGAGAAGAGAAGACGCTCCTCCTCCATCTAAAGTTGCACTGCGCCCACCCACAAGCTAATTACTATTGAATAATATATGATGCGGTAGATATAAAAATGTAGTATATATTTCTTTATTTTTTAGCTAGATTTGAGTTCCCAGGAAAAAAAAAAAAAAAAAAAAAAAGCTAGACTCATATGTACCGAGTGGGTTATACCAAATCAATTCATTTGAAAACAAAATTAAAAGAAATAAAATAAGATGAGTCAATTTTTTAGTCAAATTAATTTTAGATAAGATTAATTTAAATTTTTATTTTTAGGCTAATTTGGATTGAGCCATTTCAAATTATTGTATAGATCCATTAACTAAATCATGGTAGAAAATGAAATTTAAGTTATTTTAGATTATTTTTAAACTTTAAGTCAAATCATGTCGTTTATAATTTAAAATTTCTTTTAAAAAATATTATTTTATTTCAAATAAATTTTAAATATTCTTAATAGTTTAGATTCTATCAATTTGATTGACTTAGTCAAATGAATTAAATTAATTATAAATCAAATAAAGATAAATGAATTTAAATTGATTTATGAATCTAGTCGAGGGAATATGCTCGTGCATATATATACAAAATACAAGCAAAAAAAATACAATGTATGAACATACACTTTTTTTAGTTGATAAAAATCACCTTGTATTGTAACCAAAATCCCATATCAACAACTGCGTAAATAATCAACTCCAATCTCGAATTAACCTCTCTCAATGTATACATATACCCTCTAAATTCATACTTTAGACACATAAAAATAAATGCAAAATCCATTTTTAGTATTTAATTTCTCTAAGTTCTTTGTTTTAGTTTTGTTCTTTTTATAAAATAGTATCATTTATTTTAGTGGAGGAGGCAGTTGTTTATATATTGAAGTATAAGAGCGCATTTTCTTATTTATTTTTAAATGTATTTACAAGCTACTCCTGCTCTGCTCTTCTCTTAGGTCTCAGTGCAACGAGACTAAGAACCTTTGACTCTGAAATCTTCAAAACCCAAGATGGTCAGCTTTGACTACGTTTGTATTTTTGTGTGGGTGTGATGTGATCTGTCTAATATTCAAAGTGATAATAGAATATAAAATAAAATTTTTACTAAATTTTGAAGTGATAATAAAAAATAAAATAAAATTTTCATTAAATTTATTTATAAATTTATATTTTCATCATAAAATTTTTTTCATTAAAATTATCTTTGATTTTGTAATAATTCTACTCGTTTAACTAATTGCAATAGATATAGAAAAAATGAGTTAAATAAAAATATAATAATGTATAAAAATACTGTTAAAAGTATTTTTCATGAGGTAAAAAATCCTTATAGAAGCAGAAATAACAGAAAAATTATTTCCATCAAAAAGGTTGGATAGAAGATAAAGGATAATTTTCACTTTGTCCACTTATTATTCACAAGTTAATGTTCCTTTAACCAATATTTTAAATTTTTATGACTAAATAATACAAAATTGACAGTAATTTTAATAAAAAATGATTTTTATAATGAAATAATATAAATTTATTCATAAATTTGATAAAATAATACAAAATTATTTATTGATAATTTTTATAAAATAATACAAATTTATAGGTAAATTTAATTAAAAATTTTATTTTATCTTTTATTATTATTTTGAGATAAATTCGATAGTTAATTTGGTAATTTATCCCTTAATTGGGAAAATCATGCTTCCTAAACCATGGCTCTTTCTTTATCCTAATGCTACAATATTATAATGGCTTTTTTTATTCCAAAGGATGAGGACTTTTTATTTTTATTTTTTGAGACAAGAGAAGAGACTTTTTCTTTCCCTTTTCTATAAATAGTCCTTTTATTGTCTTTTTTTTTTTTTTTTTCTCTTTTGTTATGATTTTTTAATGACTTTTTCATGATTAGTAACTCTTGTTCTTTTTTCATTGGAGGTTTAATAGACTAGAAATTACGTAATTTCTCTTGAACTATTATTGTAAAGGTGAAGCTTTCATTATGTAGATGAAAGGAAATATCAAAGAAATTTATCATGAAATCTCATAAATTAAATAAATTAATTTTATATATCGACATATTTTTTATTTTAAAATTTTTACTAAAATATAATTAATTAACAGAATTTTAAAATAATTTAAAATAAAAACATGGATAATAAATTCAAATACATTATTGATGTTTTTAAAATTTATTTGCTTAAAATACATGCAATATATTTAAAGAAATAAGGAAAAATTCAAAGACCAACTATAAATAATAAAAAATAAGAATTTGGACTTTTTACTTTCTAAATTATTAATAAAAATTTTTAATTATTTTCTTTTTAATAAAGATTTACAATAATAATATGTTGATACATTAAATAGTATGACTCATCAAATCATATTTATGTCAAATCATTAGTCATTTACAAGACTATAAAAAAATACAGAAAAGAAAATAACCGACCTCCAATTTCTTTCCATTTTACTAAAGACTTGATTCATTAACGAAGATGTTCATTATAATTTATCTATAGATTTCTACCAATTTTAATACTACTAAAACGAAGTTTCATAAAAAAAAAAAAAAAAAAAACATGTAACATTATGTTTGATGTAATGTAATCACTTATAATGAAATAAAAAAATTATAATATAATCAATGCAATGATTATTTAAATTACATTAATATAACCTATATAGTGATTATTTAAATTATATTTTGAAAATTGATGTAATATAATGAAATCATATTTTTCAATTCTATATTTTATTTATTTAAATTAATAATTATACAAAATATAATGATATCGATACTAACGATGAACGACAATAGTAACTAAAAGATACCGATGATAGTAGTTCAAATATTAATTTTAATGGTGGTAATTAGAGATCAAATTATAGTGATGACTGAAAGTAGTGATATTAATATTTAGAAGTGGCGACACTGATAAAAATGATAGTAATGAAAATAGTAAAAGTAGAAGTGACGATAATGGTAAAAGCAAAAATAAGTAATATATTCACGATTACTTGCACATATATATAAATATATATAGATGCTACAATAAAAATAAAATAAGAATTTTGTCTTTTTTTAATTTTGGCATTCTTTTTTTCTTTAGAATTTTTGGAAATATTCTCTTTGTTTATGCTAGTCAAATCATGTGTTTTTTTATAATTTAAAATAATTAAACTTAACTAAATCATAGTATTTAAGAGTTGCATTTATATTTCTAGAAATAAATTTACTTAATGATAAAAATGTATAATCGATATTAATTAAAATTTAATATTAGAAATCAATACTTATATATATACATAGACCCATAAAACAAAATTAATATTCTTAATTTATATCAATTAAATTTTAAATTTTGAAAATTTTAAGATGAATTTTTTATATTGTTCTTTGTTTTAGTGAAACTATATAGAATTTCTATAACTTAAAATGGTAAAAAATGAATAATTAACTTTATTAAAGTATTGATTTTTTATATTAGTGTTTATAATTTTTAGGAATATAAATTAATAATAATAATAATAATTTTTTAACAGATAATAACATATTCTTAATAGTGATTTTTATTAGTACATAATGAGAATAATATTTGAAAATAAATTTTATTTTAAAATTTTATTATATGATTATTTTCAATAATATATAAAATAGTAAAATAATTAATAATATTTGTGATAAGTTTTTTTATTTAAATAGTTGTACAATCTTATTTTTGTAAACACATATCATTGATTTATTTATTTATTTAAATTATAATTTTCTTATAATGTCATAAAACCAAATATTTTCAATAATAAATATAATATAGAAATATATAATTCACATATATATTTATAAAAAATATTAAAGAGTAAATATTAATATACATATATTTAATAATTGTTATTTACTTTCACTAATCAAAGATTAAAAATTATGTTACAATAAATACTATAAATAATAATTTTGAATGAACATCTTATGATTTGATTAATGTCCAATTAATCCATTATAACTATTAATTTATTTTTAATATATTTTATTTGTTGTCATAATTGCAATATTTTAATTTTATGCATTTAATAATTAATAATATTTTAAAATAAATAATAAAAATAGTATAAAATATACAAATAAAATGTTTCACCTAAAAATTAATTTAATATCTATGCAATTCGAAAACACACAACTAATTTTTAATATATATATATATATATATATATATATATTAAGGTAAAATATAACGTAATTATGTTAAAATAAATAACCAAGCAAAAGTAATAAGATTGCATTCTTGCAGCTGAAATGACTGAGTAGACAAAATATGTATCACTTTTTTGGTTGGAACTTGGTTTGTTTCAGTCCAAAAAGCATTGCAAGTATTAAACCAAAAATAAGTGTAACTTTGTTTAGCTAAAAATTAATTGATATTTAATTGAAGTGCTTTTGTTAATTTCAATCTCTTTTGACGTATGAAATTTAATTAAAATCTTGACTTCTTTTCAATCATATAATTAGATCTCTATTTTAATAGACAAATCATAAACATCAAGCTAGCTGTGAAAATCTCCTCATTTTTCAGAATGAATATATTAGTGTTTTTAAAATTGAATTTATTAGTGAACCAATTAATTGAATAATTTTTATGTTAGATCAGTTTTATCAATTCAGTTTAATTATTTTAATAATGAATAAAATTTTAAAAATATCATTAAAATAGTTATAAAACTTTTAAAAATATTAAACATGAAATATATTTAAAATAATTAAAATAAAGAATTCATTTTAAAAATACTCAAAATTAATAGGATCAATTAATAATTTAATTTACAAGTGTTTATGAATAGGGTGGAAATAGGCTTTATTGGTAGGTCCATCGTCGGTGACAATGAAGCGGACGTTGGATTCTTGCCTGCTGTAGGTTATAATGAGTTACCTCCTACGAAGCCTGGTGTCGCAATGTGGTTGGCTATCACGTTGCAGATCTCTCCCTCAGATCTTCCTCTTTCTTTTTTCCCATTATTCTGGGCTCTCTCACCCTCTTTTCTAAAAGCTGTTGGTACATAGGGGAGTTTTACAATTGCTCGTTATGTTATTATAATTAAATAATAAATATTTATAATTTTTTAATATAAATATTAATTATTAATTAAACTAATTAAAATTTTAATTTAAAAATTAAAATGTAATAATTATAGATAAATAAAAATTATAATAAGTATTAAAATATTACTTATATATATATATATATATATATATATATATATTTCAGAGTTAATTACAAAAAGTTTTTTACATTGGCTTTAAAATGCTCTTTTTTTTGGAAATAAAAGAGTTATTTATTAATAAAGATTAATAAGTGCATGTTATAACATACATGTAAATTTAATTGCGTTCAATAATACATACAAATTTTATTATAAAAATAAGTTTTTTCTTTGAGTTTCATTGATTGAATTGATAGAATAATTACATACAATACTTTGATGGTTACAATTAAAATATTGGTTAGAAACACGAACTTGATGGCTATATTGAGCCACAAATATACTTTATTATCATTTGACAAGTCTTTAAACAATTTTGATCTTTTGAATATCAAACTAAAACTCATTTTAACTCCTATGATGAAAGACAAATAGAGATAATCAAAATTCTATAAAGAGAGACAGAAAAAAAATACATGATATTTTATAAACAAAATTAACAAACAATTAAGAAAAATAAATCTAACAGAAAATCTTAAACAAACCTTCAACCAAATAACTTTATATTCATCAGTGAAAGGCTTTGATATCCAAATAATGAGATCTTTTTTATACATCTTTGATTTGTCATAAGTTTTTCCAAATTCACTACTAAAAAAATATAAAAGATTTTACTATCACAATTTATAAACTCTGACAAACTCATATAAATAAGATGGAAAAATATTTGATTATTTATTATGACTAGAAAAATTACAAGAGGAAAAAGAAGGATGAAGAGCAAAAGATGGAGTTAGTTATTGCCGACGACAAATAAAAACTATCGATGATAGCAAAAGGAAAAAACAAAAAAAGGTTTTTATAAGCGGTAACTAGGGTTTCTCTTTCAACTTTGAAATGCTTTTTATTCTTTCTTGCTTCAAACATTAACAATTTTAGGTGAATTTGATGATGGTTTACAAGTATGATGTAATTGTGTAAAAGTTTCAAAATGTATAATTTATTAAAAATAAAATTATTTAAATAATAAATAATCATAACATTAACAAAATTATTATTTAAATATTTAAAATTATATTAACTATGATGTTATAACATAACATAATATATGATATTATATTAATATCCATTTTATCATTAGCCAATATCACAAATTAGAACTCATAACATTACAAGGAATGCTATCCAACCTTAAATCTCTTGATCTCAGCCTATTTTCCTCATTTATCCAATGGATGCTCAATCTTTTAAATCATGGGTGAAATGATGGTCTATCTGTTAAGATATGAAAGCCCATACAAAGGCTTTCGGTTGTGTTACTGTGGGATTCCTCTAGGCCCAATCTAAGTTCTGAGCCCATAATGCCCACTCCTTGACTAGGTCCTTTGCAAGCCAATTCGCATTAGAGTTCATAACTACAATACAATTAATTAAAAATTAAAACAAATAATTAAAAATAACATGCACATATTATTCATTTGGAAAAGTATATTATTTATTTAACTACATACATATTTTTGCAATAAAATTTTCAATTTATTGATAATTATTTATTTATTTTAAGTAATATAATAAATTATGGCGTGCAATGTGCGGATTGTTGATTAATTAATTAATTAAAAAGAAAATCATATTAGTAACTCAATGAGAAGTTATAAGAAATCTCATAAAATCAGCATCAATAAAACTAATGTTTGGACTGTGAAAATCTAGTTGAAGCCAATCAAACCTTTGAGTAGGATTTTACTCCAAAACCCAAATGCATATTGGGTTTATTTGCCATTTCTTTCTTTTTTAAATACACATTATAATATTTTGCAATAATCTCAAATATTAAAAATTGATATAAATTATCTAATATCCCAAACTTAGATACAAAATCTAAATTATTAAGATTAGAAGATGGAATAAAAAGAAAGTTTGAAAGTATACCACATGGGACATTTTCATGCCTGTTCGAAGTCCTTTGATGCATGTAGCTGGCTGCGTTTCCATGAAAATATCCTGTATTTTCCTGGTTCGTACCACTCCCACATTTACTAGATGCCACAATTAATTGGCTATATATGCTTGAAAGCTAGCCATAAGAAAATGACTGGGCAGACAACCCATGATAAATGACTCAACTTTGCCGGGCGACTCCACCTATATTAGCTGTATTCCTACTTACATCACATACTCTCAAAGGACGGCTCTAAATATTGCAACAAAGTGCAAATAGAAAAAATGAAAGATTACAATGTGATTTTCTTTTTTTTTTTTGATAAATATAAGCTTGTGATTTATTTATTAATAAAATTATATTCTATAGTATAACATCATTTATAAAATAATACCAGATCTGTAACCATCTGACTTGATATTAAATTCTATATATTATTTCAACTATATAATAATTTATAGATATATAATTTATTCACTTTAAATAAATAATTTTTTCTTTTTTATATATATTTGAACAAATTTTATTTCTATCACTTTAAATTTATAGTGATAGAAATAAAATTTGTTCAAATATATACAAAAAGTAAATAAAAAATAAAATTTGCATTTAGAGTGAAAATTGTTGTATCCAAATTTTAGATATATAATTAGTTGAAATTATGTATATAATCTAGTACCAAGTCAGATGAATATAACAAAATTATGGATATGATACTATTTATCATAAAATAAAGTTTTACTAATAAATAAATCACAGAACTATATTTACTAAAAAAAATCGCAATATAAAATTTTATACTTTTTCATAAAAAAAAAAATCTTCATACCCAAATAAAAATACTCACGGGAAGTGGATGGGTGAGAGACTAATAAGCAAATAGGGAAATTCTATTATACTTCTCAAAGTGTATATACTCCTAATCGTATTCATACTGATATTTAAAGATATTATAAAAATGTTAAAAAAAATATGAATAATATTTATAAAAAAACACAACACTAACTTTAATAGACTTATTTTTGTGGACCTAAAAAAATATGGATTTTTTTTTTAATTTCTCTTTTCTTTTCTAAGACAATATTTTTGATAATTTTAATTTTTACATGAAATAATGGATGAAAAAAGAAATCAAACGAGTTCAGAGTCCAAAAACATGAAATTCTATTTATGATAGCATTATATTTAATTTTCATTGATCGAAATTTTTAGATATATAAAATTATGAGAGTTTTAACTTTAAAAATCATTTTTATTGATGATAAATTTATAAAGTTATTCATAATATTAAAAAAATAAAATTAATATTTAAAAATTAATCTAAAATTAATTGAATCATTTATTAGTGTAATTTTATTAATGTAATTGAACATTCCGATATTTAAAACACTTGTAAGCAAATGGAAGGAATAAATTGAAACCAATATTTTTAAAATTGGATCAAAAATCAAATTGATCAGTTAATTGATTTTTTGGTCAGTACAAATAGTTTGAATGATCTAACTCAATAATAGCTTTTTAAATTTTTTAAAAACATATATAAATAATATTTAAAATTAGAAAAATATATAATATGATATAATAATAAAAATATTTTAATTTTTTAAAATTTTTAGAATTTTTTTACAAAATAATATAATTTTAGATTGAATTATTTTGATCAATTTTTCTGATTTGATTAATTTCTTTTGATTTTATTCAATATTTTTTGGTTGATTGATTTTGACGGAGAACTAAATGGAACCACTTATTGATTTTAAATTTTTTCCATCAATTAGTGACCTTCCAATTTCATTCATGAGACAGAGACAGCCAAGTTGGGCTTCACATTTGATAGAGACATATATAGATCAATGGATGGATTCAATATTTATTTATAACAAAATCAGTTGATATGTAACCGAAATTTGTTCTCCCTTCCCTTCCCTTCATTTGCTTCCTGCCTCTGCCTTCGCACAGACAGAAAGAAAGAGCAAGAAAACAAGAAAGAAAGAGATCTCTGCAGTGTCTGAGCAGAGATCTCTTTCTTATCTTATCTTTTCTTTCTTTCTTTCTGTTAATTTGTTATTGGAAGAAGAAACAGAATTATCCAATCCTCCCTATTTCCAAACAGATAAAGAGCCCAAGTGATATTTTCCTACTCCTCCTTCCATATACAGGCATACCATTTCTTTCTTTCTAATGATCATCAATGAATGAATTAATAGTTCGATGGTGGAATATATTATAACGATGTTCTTATAAATATTTTCAATGTACCAAAACTGTTTCAAGGAATAAAATCTTCAACTTTGCTAAACTTTCATATATGCACACAAAAACAAGCACAGAATTATATTAAAATCCTGTTTTTTTTTTTTTTTTGCAGGAATGGATGGAAATCTTATGGGGAAACTGGATGAGATAGGTGACACATCTCTAGATGCCAAGAAAGAGCCTCCAATGCCACCCCCATTACCT
Source organism: Omphalea diandra (assembly GCA_949677035.1). Classification (NCBI taxonomy): domain Eukaryota; kingdom Viridiplantae; phylum Streptophyta; class Magnoliopsida; order Malpighiales; family Euphorbiaceae; genus Omphalea; species Omphalea diandra. The sequence goes on along the minus strand of CATIWR010022608.1, from coordinate 10,519 downwards.
TGTCTGGCAGCTCCAAGCTACCATAGACGGTTGCTGCCGATGGATTGCGAAACACTAAGAGGAACAAAGGATATGTGGGAACGGTTATTTAATGAAGGCTACAGAGCAGATGTTACGGTTAATACAGATAAGAGTGGCTCCATCTATGCACATGCCAACGTTCTTGTAAGCCCCTAATTGTATCAATATTCCATCCTGATCATATCTGAGTAAATTTGATGATAATTTATTGATGGGTCATATCAGTTAGTGGTGAATAAAAAGATTTGGGTTCATTAATATTTGTTTCTTGTTCTTTTTCTTCTTACAGGGCATGGCTTCTCCTGTGATAAGAGGTATGTTAAAGAAAGCAAAAGACAGCGATCGACCACGATCAATTTCAATTCAAGGTGTTCCCCATGGTGCTGTTCGAGCTTTCATTCGATTCTTATACTCTTCCTGGTACTACTACTTTTTCCTTGATTATCTATTGATGTAACAAGGTTAGCAAGGTACAGAATTGTATCTATGTTGTTTGTGGTAATTGTGCAGTTACGAGAAAGAGGAAATGGAGGAATTTGTGTTGCATTTGCTGGTGCTATCACATGTTTTTGTGGTTCCAGAGTTAAAGAAATTGTGCGCGCAGAAACTAGAGAGAGGTTTTCTTTCCACTGAGAATGTAGTTGACATCTTTCAGCTTGCATTGTTATGTGATGCTCCTAGTCTTAGCCTGGTTTGTCACCGTATGATTGTAAGGAACTTTCAAGAAATTTCAATCACAGAAGGGTGGAAAGCAATGAAGCAGAGCCACCCTGTGTTGGAAAAGGAACTTCTCCAGTCCATTACTGATGAATGCAATGTAAAGATTTCTTGTTTCTTTTCTCTTCAGGTTCTTGTTTTTCAAAGAAATGGGAATGCTTACTTCTGTCTTGACAACGTATGTGCAGAGGCAAAAGGATAGGAGTAGAAAATCGAAGGAGAGGAAAATCTATTTGCAATTATACGAGGCGATGGAGGCTCTTGTTCACATATGCAGAGACGGGTGTAGAACAATTGGACCACATGATAAAGATTTCAGAGAGAACCAGTCACCTTGCAAATATTCAGCATGTAAAGGACTAGAACTGCTCGTTCGCCATTTTGCCAGTTGCACGTTGAGAATACCTGGCGGTTGCATCCATTGCAAGAGAATGTGGCAGCTACTGGAGCTACACTCTCGTCTATGCCCAGATTCGGAAGCCTGCAGAGTTCCATTGTGCAAGTATAATATAAGCCTCTTAACGCACACCCTCTTTAATTTGCTTATTCCTTTGGTAATGTGCAAGTACTAGAAGACTTTCGAAAATTTCCTTTGTCATTTCAGGGATTTCAAGGTGAGGATTAGCAGACAAAACAAGAAGGATGAGACTAAGTGGAGAATACTAGTGAAAAAGATACTAAGAGCGAAAAGAATTGGAGGGTCACCATTTTTTCACTCAGCAATTTGCTCGTCTTCCTTACAGGACAAATATAATCTTCCAAGTGCTGTAAATTAGTTGTAGAAAGTAGGGACAATGTTTCAAAAAATTTCTTCTTTCTGCCCTCGTGTAAAACTCATGAATCAACGGAATCACTTCCTTGTCAAGCTATGAATAAATGATATATTGTTGCCTAGAAAATTAGGTAAATTATCGTAACAGATTTAATAATATTGTGAACAAGGTTAAGATGAATATGACATGTGGCGACGATTTTTTTATTCTACTGATTACAATCTGTTAATTTAATGATGAATTATAACATTTATCTAACCAAATTTTGAATTATTAATTACAATATTATAGTATAATAACGAAAACAATACTGTAACGTTCACCAATCACATGTCCATCCCCATGATCCAAACTATTTCAAGCAGGACCAGAAATCTCTTTAGCAGCTACATTCTGGCCAAAGATTGTCACCTGATGTATTAATGGTTTATCAATGCACAATTCATAATGCACTTTGTTATTTGTATGTCTAATTATATTTAATATGAAAATAAATACATTTTATTTAATTTAAGAATTAATGAATAAATTAGAAAAATTGACAAAAAAAATTTTTTAACTTAATAAAGTGAAGATATATTTTGAGACATTTTATAAAAAAAAATAATAATAAACACTTTTTTAAAATGAAGAAAATATTATAGTTGTATTTTTAATTGTAACCACAAAGTCAACGTTTCACGTCTCTCACTCCCTCTCGTTTTATTTCAGAAGTTATTGGCAGATACATATGAGGTCCATGAAGTAAATGAACATGACATGAGGGAGTGACTCAACAATTTTCAAGTGAACCAACCAAAATCAATTTGAGATACTGACGAATATGGAACAGTCTAAGTTCACATGCTGGCGGATCTCTTTCTGGCAAGCATACCTGGTTTTGAATCTATTATTTAAAATTTTATTTGAAATTAAACTGAAAATCGAGTATTTAAAAAATAAAAAAAATCAATAATAAACTGAAATAGAAAAATATTCATTTTAAATTAAATTAATTTTTAATTTAAAATATTTTTCGATATAATTAATATACGGGATTCGATATATATAAAATCTATATTTACTTTAACGGCAACTACGTATATAGTTTGGTTTCTTTAAAAAAAAAAAAAACAAAACAAAACCACACTCGTGAAATAAAAAATATTTTTCTCCAACTTCTTTCTTTTAGGAATATGATTATTTCGTGAACATTATAATACCTTATATGTTTTGTGATATCATAATTTATATAATTTTAAAGTATTTAGATAATAAGTTTACAATGAAGGTAATTATTTATTATTTTAAATGATAAAAATAACTACAAATAACTAATGAAATGTATATACTTCAAAATTTTATACAATAATATTACAATATAATATAATAATTTATATATTATTATAGCATTTATTAATTATTATTTCATAAACTATTAAAATAACATATTATTAGTACTTATATAATTACTAAGAGTATAAGAATTGCAAGTTCGAATTTTAATATAAAAATAATTAAAAAAAAAAAGAAAAAGAAAAAGAATGGTCAATCTTGCTTTTCATTTATGTTAAGCCTCACCACGACTTAACTTTCTAATTGGAGATCGTTTTCCATATTTTTCCTCTCCTCTAAATCTTTCTTTCTTTCTCCTATCACTAGCAGAGTTTGAAGAAAAAGAGCAGCTTCAATTAGATTTGCCAATATCTATAACAGCAACATATTTGGTGCATTACGAAATGAAATGAGGATTAGATTTTAATTTTATTTTCATGCTTAGTGTTTTAATTTATTTCAAAATTTTAAAAATTAAATTTTAAAAATTTAAAATGTCTCGCTATTCTTTCTATTATATGAATATATTAAACAAAAATTTTGAAATTTATAATACTTATAGTAAAATAGATTTTTTTTTTCTTAATTTCACCAAAATGTCATAAAGGAAATAGAACGGGTTAGTTGTACATTCAAGCAAGAAAACAACCTGCCTTCCTCTCAATTCAGCTCACAAATTCCTTGTGGTTGCCACTAGCCAATCAGAAGCAGGTCCTCCAGGCGTGATAGCGAAATACTCGCTTTTTAGTTCAAGCTACGGCACAAATTTCACCTATGAAAACGAGAGACATTTCTCCGGTACGTCTCTCGCTTGAATAGGCATGCTGATTGATTAGCAAATACTTAGTGATACTACATCAATTTTGTGGCCCTGGGAGTACCAGGTATACCACTTCACTGAGACAGGCATTTTCAGTGTCATTTGGGGCTCATTGGCACTTGATCGAATATTTCCAGTGCTTCTGCCATCTTTATTGGTTATTGGCTAAGATTTTACACTGTAGTAACTGTTATCAACGAAAGAGAATGACAGACAGTATAGCACCATGAAAAATTGGAGAAAGTCTTAGGTAATTTCATTCCATTATCATCATCTGTGGACTGACAATATCTTTAGGTGCAAAGTTAATAGAAACAAAACTTGCATAATTGATGGATTTTCATCATAATTTTAAACAAAATCTCCCACTAATTTAGAGAGAAAAATTGAAGATTCATTAATTATTAAAGTTTCCTTCTTATCACTTCACACTCGAAGACTTTTTCATTAGTTGGTCTACCAATGACATGCTGAATTGAGTCTACTTAATAATTTTTTAAAAATTGCTTGTTATTATTTAGTAATAAAATATCAAATAAAATAATAAATGTAGATTACAATACTGTGAGTAACATCAAAACATCCTGCTTTCCTGAAAATGTATTAGAATCTGGCCTAAGTGAACAAACCTATCTTATCTATGGCAGCTCTGTTGGGGGGTAGAAATCTCAAGTCCTTGATTTTGCTGTACCCAGAAAAAAAAAAAAGAGTGTTCCATTCTTCTTTTTCACAAGAAACATCATTGATCTCAGATTCAGATGATAATGGACTCTTCCTTGATTTGGATAACACCTTCCAACAATTTCCTATTGTTATTATCATATATAGTAAAATTTGCCCCTGTGAATGGCTTATATCTGATAGTTCTCATACAAAATGCTTTTCTCCTTTTGTTGTAGACTAATAATTGCCTCTCTGAGTGAATCTGAAATTTCTTGGTAATGAAAGATCATTTTGGAGTTCTCTTTCTTCTCCACCATCCTAATTTTTGACATGCTTGTAACTCAAAATGGCAATATACCATTCTGCTGCATCAATTGAAAATGAATCTTATAACCTTCTTAAGTTTCAGATATTTTTGTATCTTCCTAAAGCTTCATGTGTTTCATATAGACGAGGAATTTCACGGAGAAGAGCTTTCCTCATCCGAACTTGTATCTTGTCTCACATTGTATCTGTTGAGAACTGGTAGTGAAGCAGTTGCAGATATTCGGAATGATCTTGCTGTGCCTATTATTGTTTTATCCTGCATCTTTCCCACTTCCTTGCACACATGATCCAATACGTTTAGGAAATCTCTGACAATCATGAAAATCCTGAAAGGGTGGGCTTCCTCTTTTGCTGCATTCCCATGAAAATATTCCGTCACCTCTTTCACAAGTAATAAAGCCTTTCTTTCGTCGGCCTTGATTCTGCTAATTTCCTCTTCGGCCTCTCCTAGAAACAATTTCATTGAGTTGAAGAATTTCCCCTGCATATCTGGCTTCTCATATTGCAAAACAGATCTCACTTTCTCAAGCCCCACTGCAAGCTTTGAAACATAGCTACTTAAAACATCGGAATCCATTCCTGCAGCCTTCTTGACATTGCTGAGGTCTCTACTTAATCCAGAAACAACCTGCAAGCCTTGCTTCCTGAAATCGTCTTCCTTAAACTTGAAGTTTGATTTGTCCTGAGTATTTTCATTTGTAGAATCAGTACTTTCACCTTCCGATCTAATGATTTCCTGGACCACAAAGTGGAGCAATGTTGTCTTCCCATCTGTTCCTTTTATATCTACAAGTTTTAGGAGTGTATCAAGTTTAAATGCTTTAGCATCACCTCGATTGGTGCCAACATTCATCCGGTTCCCTGTTCTGAGGACAGCTTCGAGGAGTTTTAGGAATAGCCTGCTATTCTTCAGCTCCTCACTTGCTGCCTGACAGATACAAAGATGCAAAGATTAAGTTTTGGAGAGGCTGTTGGCAGAATTTTGAAGATTAATAACAATGATAATATTTTCTACAAAGAATCATCTTCAACATTAAACTTTTAGCCAAGTTACCTCCAGGGTTTGAAAAGATTTCCTCAAATATTTAACTTCTGTATCAAAATTAGCTCTGTATAGCATGGCTTCAACCCTTCTAAAAGCTAATGGAATATCAAGTACTTCCCTGAGAAATCGTTCTGCTGAACCTAGTTTGGAGGTATCACCACTATATTCTCGAAGTTTTATTTCTTCCTCTTTTGTTGGAGCCATCTTTACCAGTGTTTCCAAAAGCTCAGCACCCAGGATTTCTGGGTTGCCTGTTGCAATCAAATGTATGTTGCATGTGATATTAGCACAACAAAAACTTAGAATCCAACAGAAGAGTTAAATATATAATATTAAAAATGTATATGGCTGCAGTGTTCTTGTGCTAGTATCAGTGAGCAATAACTCTATAACGTGCACATGTATCAGCAAATACATTTTGGTGAATTAAGTTCCTTAGGCTCAAGTTAAAGAGACAGCATCTTGCAGTTTCCGGCATCTGCAGGCAAGGGATAAGAAAATGCTATGACAACAAATAAAAGTGGCAACAGGCATAACTATACTGTCAGTATTACATCTCTAATTAGTCATTGGTTTTGTTATTGACTTCAGTTAGCTAGATTTGTGTAGTGATAAAAACAAGATCAAGATCCTAGGTCGAGCCATATGTGGTGGAACTGAAACAACAGAGGGAGAATTTGGCATATCTCCTGAGGGTTGAGCAACCCCCCCATGCTCTGAAACCCAGAGAAAGGAGAAAAAAATCATATCATATTTGGTTATGATATGCCATAAATACAATGAAACTGGAATTATAGACAACAGAAGATGATATTACATTTGTATCTTCACAGTTCATTCTTAACCCTTTGGCTCATATTTGACAACTCATCAGCTTTCCTGCTTGATGCTGTGTTATCTATTCATTTATGTGGCTGACATGATAATGTTCAAGTTGATATCTACTACCTATGTCATGCCCTAACAGAATGTTGGGAAATCAGGGTACTAACCATATTGAATGTACAATTTTCTTGATCATAGGCACAGCAGTTATGATTAATTTCAGCATGCCTACTCATTTGCTTATTAGGACAATGATGACACTCATTATTGTGTCACTGTATGAGGTTATTTTGAGTGGCAGCATATTTCCACAAATCTTAATAAACAAGGATCCTTTGTTTCTTCTAGAGCTGTAATTGATGGCATTGAAAATTTTTACTAGGAATAATATTAATCTAAGAATGATTTGTCTAGTTTTGAAATTTTGACTAATACTTCCGGTATTTTTCAGAAATATGCAGCAGGCTGAAGCGTCATCTAGTTTTGTAAGGACTACTCCATGATCTGGGATGTAGGCTTAGTTGACAACTAGAAATAAGGTGTTCAACGCTTAGACTCAATATGTTCCTGTTTTATTCTCAATGGAGAAGAAAAAGGAAGATAAAATTGAAGGAAGCCCCACATAGGCTTAATTTTTGAGGGACAGGGTTCTTGAGGCAAACATAAGGTACAGCTTTTTAAAAAATTTTAACATACTTTCTACTATCACTTCTCTTTCAAGATTATTTACGGAAATAAAATAAGGAAATCAGATAAAGCTTTTCATCTTCCCTCCTTGCACTCCTAGTCTCCTTGCATTCTATTTCCCTCTCTTCAAATTGAAACAAACATGATACAAGTTCAATCTGATTGCTGTGCAAATAGAATTAAAAAAGAAAAAGTTTAGGTGAACAAAGGTTATTAAAAATTGGATTGAATAAAGGATAAAGAAAAGCATTAAAAGCATTTGCATCAGAACAGACTGGAAACTATGAATTAATTAATGATTAGGTTTATTATATAGAGAGAGAATGATAGACAATCTTGGAAAATGACAGCTACAATGATCTTGAGGATAAGTTTATACTGTCCAAGTAAAGATAATCATCAAAAGCACATTATTTGATTCCAACTTATTTTTTAGTGAAAGTGATGGCATGTCTTCAATACTAAGAAATGAATCTAAGAGGTTGAAATTAAAGCATTCTGATCTGTTTAGAAATCCTTTAAAGCCAACATAAGAGAATCATTAGGAAGAAAATGTAACTTTGTAAGATAAATACGAGAAGAATGACTAAATATTTTTGATCCAGTAATCTTAAAGAAAATGTGAGAAAACTGACAAAAGTGAAGCAAAAGAAGAGTTGTGGGGAACAGGATTGTAAAGCTGATTACTATAGATGCTTGGTAGATTATATGACCACTTTTTTCAATATTTTACCTGACATATTTCTAGAGTCTTTTACAAATTTCTTAGTCTCTTTTTTGGTAGTAATTATCTCCAAGGAAGCTTAAAGGCTGTATTTTACTGCCTTCGATTGTTAATGATGATGACTTCCAATTTAAGCCCTTTAACCATAATTCCTTTTTCCAAAACTCTTTGTAGATTAGAGGTAGACATAATTTATCTCATTATACCTCTAGAAATTAAATTGCATTTTAGAATTTTGACATATACAAGTAACAAGCCAAGAGCTGAGATAGGTGCATACAACATGGTTAGCTTCAGATTTATTCCCTTTGATTATTATATTCTCGAAATGAAAGCAAGAAACCTGGATTTGATTATTAGTTTAATAATCTAATGAACAGGCTGCGAAACCTTCAAACATTTTTAAAATATATAAACAACTAAATAATTTGGTATTGAGATATTAAGTTCGAATCCGAGCCAATTTATCTAAAAATAAATAAATAAAGCAGTATAGAAACAATTAGTTACCATCTAAAAGAGCTTCTGAGACTTCATCTCGGGTCACATTAAGTGCTCTTAACAGGATAGCAATGTTCTGTGACTTCTTGGGATCTAAAACTCTGTTCTCTTGTTCAACAGCAGGCAGAACCGATCTTCTTGTGGAGTGTTCCTTCTGAACTGAAGAATTTGTCGAATTGCAACCGAAAAGACTCTCCATCATGTCCTCATTCAATCTGCCCATAAACATAATTTTTTTTTAAATAATAAATCCATAACAAATTTATACTATAATGGGAAATTTTTTTGTAATTAATATCAAAAAATAACTAGTACTAAATTAACGTACTGAAACGAACTGGACTTGAGCTGGTCCCACACTGTTGCACGGTCTGATGTTGCCCTCACTTTGTCCCAGTGCAGAGGCTTCAACTTTGGCTTTGCTCCATCTTGCTCTTCTCCATCAGTTCTCTCTGCAGTACTCATCCCTCCACTACTCACTTGCTCTACACTTCTTGGCGTTTCAGTCTTCGAAATCGCCCTTGGACTTGGTGTCCATGACTGTTGCTTCGATGACACGCTGGCTGGCGTCGTGGAAACGCTTGTTTTCGCTGTTTCCCTGCAGGACTCTGTTTTTCTTGGTGTCGGTATTGCCAGCGGTGGTGGTGGAGGCGGAGGTGGAGGTACAATTTTACCTGATTGCTGCTGGTTCATTGATCGAAGACGTGACATATTAGGCCGAGGTGGTGGAGCTCCAAATTTGAGCCTTCCAGAGAAAAAAGAATTCTCATCTCTAGAATCCTGCTGTACCGGCTGTTGTGGAGGAGGAGGAGGTACCGACAGCGGCAACTGCTGCTTAATAGACGGAATAATCACATGCTTCATTTCCGGCGAAGAAATTGATGAGAATCTTGACTTAGGAGAAGTCCGTTTAGAATGAGGAATAGAACTATTACCATTAGCACCAGTCTTCGCCCAACTACTGTTACTAACCGGACGCGAAAGTGAAGCTGCCACGGGTGTGTAATAGCCATCATCATTGCTAATAGAGGAGCCCTGTGGGGTATAAAATAGAGTCCCGTGGCTCTCCTCATCCGACGATGAAGAAGAAGCCGAAGAAGATGGAGAGTTGTCATTATCATTAGGAGGAGGCCTAGGCAATGGCGGCAGAGGCTGCAATTCAGGACTAGGCCTATACCGATCAGATCTCTTAATAGAATTCAGCTTATGGTAAGGCGAAACGTTGGGATCGTTCTTGGTAGCTGCATTAACTTCATTAGCAGTTGATGTTGATGTTCTTTCATGATGTACATTTCCCATGTAAAGAACACTACTAGAAGGGGGTACCGATTCATCCGTGGCAAATCTTTGAGAATTGCTATCCACGTTGGGGACGAGTTTTTGAGTCTCGGCTGGGTGCTTAGCTCGGTGGCGGTATAAAAAGAATGCAAGACCAGAGAGCATACCGAGAGTGACAATCCCCACAGAGATTGCAATTGCCACTTTCTTGGCCGGCTTGGCTGGTTGTGTAGCGGTGGGGATTTGTATGGTCCCATTGGTTGGTGATGCTGGAGGGGGTTGAGTTTGATCTGAAGTGGTGGGCCCAGCTGGTACTTCAGGGAAGAAAGGTTGGTCTGGGGTGGGGAAAACTTGGTTGTCAGGCGGAGGCGGTGGTGATGAGCTCTCTGGAAATAACGGCTGGTGGAGGATTCTTCGAGTTTTGGGACCAGCTGATGATGGTGATGGCAATACGGTGAAGGACAATGTTAGGATCAAAAAGAGACGATGATGATAAGATTTCATGGCGAGATTTTCTGGGTTCTTCTTGTTATTTTCTGCTTCTATTCTTTTTCTTTCACTAAACTCATCTCTCTCCGTTTCTTTCTTTCTTTGACTGCTCCTGCAAAATTCTTTCTTTTCTTTCTTGTTTGAGAGAGTACAAAAAAAAAAAAAAAAAACAAAAACAAAAAAAAGGGAACACAGTGTGTGTGTGCGTGTAGGAAGGGAAGCTTCTTTTGGCTGCAAGATCTGGATCACTGAACTGCATTTTTTAATTTATGATTAATCATATTATTTATTTAAAATAAAATTTTTAACTTTATTTTAAAAATTAAAATATAAAT